>RJWJ010018333.1:0-31743 GCA_004363605.1 Indri indri | reverse complement strand
GTATACATGCTGCTTCATAAGATATACAGCTGTCTGCGTTGTTCGCTTTGCCCTGACAGTGCTGGGCCGGTATCAAAACCCATTCCCAGAGCTAACCCAGTCCCTTTAGTGTGGCAGGCTCTGTGCGTGCGCTAGAACTGGTATGGTTCTCAGTCCACAGGAATTGGTAAAGTGAAATGCCATTTCTGCTAGCTCAGAATGGAAGACCCTGCTTGCTTTCATAAATGAGTGAGAGTACCAAATATTCTCCTACTATTCTCCTATTCTCCTTTGATTGTCCAAAGTGGTAAATATCTACAGTAGTAAATCCAAGTATTTGACTTTTGCTTTAAGAATGAGAATCCTTAGAGTACAGGCTGTAAAATGGGAATCTCAAAGCTCAGGAGCTCTCACAAAATTTTTGTGAGAAGCCAATGGATAATGTACCTGACACATAGCCTTAGGTACTTGTGTGATGGCTTCAGCATCACACTAAAACCACCAGCAATTTTCTTATTGATGTTGTTAATCTCTTATCTTTTTTCTTTGATGGTCAATTTACTTTTTTTGTGAAAAAAAATCTATTGTTAGTTTGATATATGCTGTGCGCTAATTACTTCATTAATACTACTCACGTGCAATAGCCAACTGTAGTTGGAATAATTTGGCACATGCACTATTGTTCAACTTGGAGAGTAAGTCTTACTTGGTTAAAATGCAAATATCTAGAGCAAACTTGGAACAATCCCAGAATATCATTTCCAGGGGCAGCTTTTTAATATTCTTTTGTGGCCACCCTTCTCAGGTAAGTAATAACAAGGATAAAGAGGTAGGTTGCCTTGAAGGTCAGTGAGTTCACACAGAACTCTAACATGACTAGCCAATGCCTGGTCATTGAGGCAGACATCCAGTAAAAATCATATTTTCTTGGAGTGGCTGAGAGAAAATATTTTGTGAGTTGAGTTAAACTTCTCAAATCTTGACATAAGGGTACATATCAATCTATTTATGATAGTATCCAGTTCAGAAAACCACTTTTTTTTTTTTTAACATTAACCACCCAATGTAAATATTTAAAGCATGGTTTTGTTTCTGTCAATGAGAACACAGGAACAAAGATTGTAAAGCAAGGTTATGACGTCTCCATATTTCCAGATCTTACTGAAGCCCAGCTAACAGCCTGGTATTGTTAATAAAGAATTGTATATTTTAATATTTTCGTATTTGTGTTATTCCAAATGTCATTTGGGCTGTCTGGATTTCATCCTGGAAATACAGTATGTGATCTCTGTGTTACTCACCTCGGCTCCTGAATTCTGATGTGTCACCTCCAGTCAACAAGCCCGTGAGCATCACACAAGAGATTCTCAGGGCTCAGTCATACAAGGAGTACGGACAGTTGAAATTCAGACCTCATGTACCATTTAGGTAACAAACTGTAAAGGCACATTTTCTGCTTAAAGCTCTGTGGAACAGTCATTTGCCATGTGACTTCCCTCTGTTGCCTCTATTGTGTGCAGACTCATGTTTTCTGGAGATATGCAGGGTGCTTTATTTATCTCACTTCTTAAAATTCCTCAACGAATACAGTGAGGTCCAATAGCAATCTTGGCCGTGTGCCTTGCTAATGAGTACAGGCATGTACAGTCGCTTCGCTTTTGGTAGTTGGTAGAGGTGGGGAGTGGGGAAAGGAGAAGTAACCCCATAACCTGCCAGGCCTGAGTGGGTTATGACTTGACTGATGGGTAAACCCAGGGATGCTTGCGAAAACAGTTGCTTTTTGTCACCATCACAGGGTCCCGGGGTGTGATATAGAGAGGGTTGATCAAGAATGCGGAGGTTTCCCTGAGCATGAAGCCTGACAGCAGGAGCTGACCAAAGTGAGGGACTGTCTGGTCCCCGCCAGCTATCGAGGAAAGAGTAGAATAACAGTACGGCGTGGTGGGAGTTCTGCTACCTGGACATTCACCCAGGTGGATGCCAGCCCTTTCCTCTGCCAGCTCCTGACAGATACCCAGACGTTCTCAGAATTCTTTAGGGACTGGTTCAGTCTACAGGTCCAGGTTCATCAGTGTTTCTCTTGGATCACACTGGAGTGAGCAGACACCAAGAGTCACTTACACGTAAGTAACGTATGCTGGATACTGACCATTCTCTCATTTCCTCACATCCACCCTGTGGAATAGGTATTGTTATTATCTGCATTTTACAGATGCAGAAACTCTGATTTGTCTGAGACCGTAGCTGTAAGTCGTGCAGGTGGGATTTTTATCTTACATTTGATTTTCCCTGGGATCCTTGGGATCTGGTTTAGGTTTGGATGTGCCTGTGTGACATGAAGTAAACAAGGGTATCTAAAAGTCCACAGGTGGCTACTTACCTGGTTAGGTTAGCTTAGGTTGCCCTCTAGGCACCAGAATCTTGACAATAAGAGGCGAATCAGGGGAACGTGGTCAAGCTATCTGTAAAATTACCTGTGGGATTTCTTGGCTCGGCATCTTTTAAAGACAAAAATAGATGAGTTGAGAATACTCAATTCCACCCTTTTAACGAGAATGATATTAGTAGTTTACTACCCAGCCTATTTTACCAGGGATATATATTATAACCAGAACTGTCGTACAGATGGCAATCTCTAGTTCATTCTTATTAAAACTAATGAACCGAGGATACCTCTGCTGAGCCTGGGCTAGGTAGTGCGCCTGTGCGAACCAGGCTCAGTGACTCTCTTCGCACTGTGCCCCAGACCTTGTGAAGAGAGATGACCAGTTCTTAATTCATGGCATTTATCAGCAATCATGCACATGCAAAATTTTCAACTTCTGTTTTAGAGCCTTTACTAATTTATTTCCATGAATGCTCTAATTTCCTCCAAATGGCTCTGTGAGATGATGGCTGCAGGGTTCATTACTTCAACCTTCAGAATCACTCAGTGTTGTTACATTCCCAGTTTTCTCTCTCTTTTACCCAAATAGGCTTTGCCTATGCTAGTGATTTTGCAGGGCCCTCTGACAATGTATTTCAAGAAAGGTAAAACAATTTTAAAAGAAGTTTCAAAAGGCTTTGGAATTCACAAGTTGTTAGCACTGGCAGCTATTTTTCTAGTGTATGCGTTTTTTCCAGGTTCATACAGCTTTTATGATTAGTAGTTCTAAGACATGAGGCCTTTTACTGAACTGTGTTGTGTTCAAATTTTCCCCTCTGCTAGAAGTCAGAGCTGTGAAAACTTAGAATCCTGGAATCGTCGACTCGTCTGATCAAAAAGTTCTTTGAGTTCATTCAATTGAAAATATCATTGATATTTTAATTCTTTCTAACCTCTGGTCAATACTTTTCGTCTTGGGAAACTTCTTCTCCATCCCAGTCATATAATCTGGCATCTCTAAAGGTGGTGACCAAAAGCTTTTTACCCTAAGCTAAAATATCTTGCCTTATATTCTCTACCTGGGTGTCCCGTTTTTTTCTTTGAGTCTAGGGTCAATGGTTCTCCAAATTTTGTGTGCATGAAAATCACCTGGAGTATTAAATGCAGATTAATGGACCCCACCGTAGAATCTCTGTTTTGGTAGGTCTGGGAAGAGGCCTGAAACTGCATTTCTAACACATTCCCAGATCACATGTTGACAGTTATAATTCTCACGTTGAGAATCACTGACCAAGAATTTCTTCTCTTCATCCCAAGAAACTCTTAAAATCCCAAGAAGATGTTTTTTTGTCTCCTGGCTGAATAACCCCAATTCCTATAATTTTTCTTTTCCATCTATGGCTTCTCAACCATCTTACCATCCACTCTTCCAGTGTCCCTGTTTGCCCATCACTTATCGGACGTCAGGAGGTCAAACCGATGATATAAATGAGTGAAATCATCAAAGGTGAGGTGAGATGAGTCAGTGACGTAAGACAGCAGAGACCTGTCCTGTAGGACACAACTGAGGAATGTGGGCCCCACCCAAAGAATTCACATTTCATTTTTTTTAAAGCATCGAGCATACCTAATAAAATCTATTTCCCAGATGAATTTGACCCCAGGGAATGATAGTCTGGGGTGTTAAGTTACAATTAAAGTGTGGCTTGAGACTTGCAAGTGGTGTGTGAGGCAGATTATCAAGTTATTTGGTTTTCTGTTACATGAAACCAATTCTAAAAATAACTTTTAACACATTAGCGATTCCTAATTATGGATGTTTCCAATAACTGGTTATATTGATAAATTCAATATAAGATAAACAAGAATTAAAAAGTTAATATAATTGATTAGCTGGGCTGCTCTTTGTTTTTGCCGTTATTTAAAATTTAATTGCTGCGTAACATTTCTAGATGTCGATTGGACATTTTATCATGCACTTCATTGCCTGTGCGCAGTTTTTATGTATTTGTAATCTGAGCTTTTCATGTTTCTTGGATGTAGAAAAATCAATTAAAATGAAGCAAATATTTTTGAAACCTAACCAGACATTTTTCTTTGTTTTCCCAGAACGTTCCTCCATAGAGATATGTGGCATGGGACCTGAGCCCAATACTTTCTGAATAAGATATTAACAGGCTTGTAGTGTACGCTGGAAATTTAGAAAACTCTGACTTATTTTTTTCCTAAAGCTTCCTAGTAGAATGTCAGCTTAAATGTTCTGCATGTTTCCACAGGGTTTATATGACATGTTTTGCACACTGTCTCGATGCAAATTAGGAAAAAAAAACTGGTTCACCATCCAGTTCTGGCCTTCTCCTTAATTCTCCTTGTTTTCAGTTGTCCTGGGATGCATCTATATAGAATAGAATAGAATGAGCAGATCTTTAACTATTAATAAGTCCTTAAATGAGGCAAAACCTACTTGGGACCAGCTATGCCGGGAGTCCTGACAAGATGCAGCTCTGCTGGAGTTTAGGCAGAACTGATACTCAGATGGAGTGCGTCTGTCTGTACTCCCTGCTGCTGTCACCAATCTAGTCCCTCCTGGGGATCTCTGGACCACCCTACAGTCCAGCAACTAAAGGGTTAACATGAGCCACAGCCAGGAGCCTCCAGGACCCTTCTTCAGAAGTTCCTGCTCTGATGGGTCAGAGGCTGAGCCACTGCCAGTTGGCCTGCAAATATTTTAGCTATCACCCATTTGTAGGAGATGGAGACTACAAAGTGCCCAGGCACTGGTAGGTGATGCAAACATGTGAGTGTACCTGGTGGGGGAGCTCCTCCCCAGCTGAAAGGGCTGAAAGGATGCAGCTCTGACTCAGCTGACCCATTTGTGGCTACGCTAGCATGGCCCATCTCTGCGGAGGCCTCCCCAAATCTTGACTGCTTTTCGTTTGCTTGATTAAATTGACATCTGATTTTTTTTCAGAAACTTCCTGATTAAAAAGAGCAAAAAACAAAAACAAAAACAAAATAACCTCTTAACTTAAAACAGACAAACCAACAAACAAAGCGTATAAACTCAGGTAAACTGCAAACTCCAGAGCGGAGTGTGCCTGCATACTCTGATCACTTCATAAAACAGCAACGTGCCTATCTTTCATCTGTTTCTACTGCTTACCAAGATTGTGGATGCCAGCATTTTCAGTTGTTAAGAGCTAAATGCTAAATTATACAAAATACAGGCTTTTTCTAAGCCTAGACCATTTCTGTCTTTTTTTTTTTTTACCATTACCCACATCAAAATAATGATACAGATAGGAAAAAGAACAAAAAAACCCAACTTACTTTTGTTTTAAAGTAGTTCTATTTTAGAAAAGGGAATTTTGACAAAACCTGAGCCTTGTTAGGAAAAAAAGAAAATGACAATGCAATCATTTATCGAAAGCCTGAATAGGATTTTCAATCTCCTTGTGCAAAATCCAGCAAAAATGTTTGGTACGGATCTAAAGTAGAAAGTGCTCAGAAAACAAATGCATAAACTCAGCAAAGGGGCCGAGCCAGAGAGGAGGGTAAAGGAACAGAGGGACAGCTGGGAGTAAAGGAGGGTCGGCAAGCTGGAGTCTGACGCAGGCTGGGCCTCCCTCAGCCTTCTGCAGTGTCAGCCTCAGGACCTGAACGCAGAAGCCACTGGGAGTTCGAACCGAAATAATACATGACCAAGAATTCATTTGGAAAGGTCTCCAGGTGGAATGATTGGAAATGTTGCTTTACTTTTTAAAAAAAAATTTGTTAAAGAAAGGATGCCTACTTTCTCATCATCAAAACCTTGCATGTACAGAGGAAAGTTTAGCAGAGCACACAGGGATGAAAAAGATCAGTTGGGAGACAGGGCCCAGGGCTCGCTCTTAGCATTGGAACCTCTCCTTTCCTTTCCTTCCGTGGTTTCCTCTCTCTGCCTGTCCCGCTCGCTATTCCATTTTTCATTGTGCTTTGCCTTTGATGTCATCTTTGTTTGATGTCTCGTCTTAGTTGTCTGCAATTTGTAAGTGGCGTTTAAATCATTTGTTGACTTTATCTAATACAGTTTTATCCTCTCTGGTTTTAATGGATGAAGTAGGAGAGCTGAGTTCTTTGTTTTATGTATTTTTTCCTTCCCATCTTACTTCCCCAACATGAATGAATGAATTCCGGGTAGTCTTTATTGACCTGTAGTGATCACTGTCCATGAAAGAAAAGTCCTTTGTGTCCTATTTCAGCAAACAGGCTCTGCTCAGAGGACCCGAATTCCCATCCTGGCCTGGTAGTTGAGAGACTTTGGACAAATACATGAATCTCTATTAACCTCATTCTTTCTAATCTGTGTAAGGGTAATTATAATAGTACCTGTTTTTTGAAGTCATTAGAGGATTAAATGGATAATATAAAAGTATCTTAACATAAGTGCCTGGGACATGGAGAATGCTCAGGTAAGTTGTAAATCAGGTGTTGTCAAACGTTTTCTGTAAAGGGCAAGATACTAAATGTTTTAGGATTTGTGATTCATAAAGCCTGTGTCTCAACTGCTTAACTCTGCCATTAGACTGTGAAAGCAGACACAGACATATATAATATACATCAGTGATTGTGGGTAGGTTCCAATAAAACTGTATTTACAAAAAGGGCAGCAAGTCAGATTTGGCCTACATATCTTAGTTTACGGACCCTATTGTAGAATATGGTTTCTAAATACTAGACACATCTTTTTTCCATAAGTTAGGATCTGCTTTGTTGCTAACTAATTTAATATAGAATTTAATTAACATATCCATATACCAGACCTGCCTAATAGTTTAGAACACAGTTTCTTTAGCCTTTGCATGTTAGAGGTAAATGAAGCTGTAGACCAGAGAGGTGAAGTATTCTTGACCAAAAGTCACATAGCAAGTGGGTGACAGAGCTGAGGTCAGAGCGCAGGTCTCATGCTCCTAGTTATAGACTCTTGCTTTTGTCTTGAAATGCATATATTATTAGAGAGGTAGCTCTGTGATATCAAAAGATTGGGTCTCAAGATCTAGTTCTGCCAGCTGGGGGACTTCAGACAAGGCACTTACTATCTTTTGACTTTAGCTTCCTAAATGTCAAATAGATAATAATTCTCATCTTATAATTTTATAGTGTGGAGTTGAGAAAATACCATATACAGAAAAAACTTTAAAATATCTATTATTATTGTTTATTTTTCTTTCTTTCTTTATTTATTTGACAAATAATTATATACATTTATGGGATACAATGTGATGTTTTGATATATGTATGTGTTATAGAAAGATTAAATAAAACTAATTAACATATCCATAACCTCATCTAGTTGTATTTTTTGTGGTGGGAACATTTAAAATCTACTCTTTTAGCAATTTTTAAGTATCTAATACACATTTATTAACTGTGGTCACCATGCTGGGCAATGGATCTCTAGAACTTATTCCTCCTGTTTAACTGAAACTGTGTACCCTTTGATCAACATTGCCTCTTTCTCCCCTGCCCACCCCGGCCAATCTCTGATAAGCACCATTCAACTTTCTGCTTTTCTGAGTTTGACTTTTTTAGATTCTGTGTATCAGTGAGATCATGCAGTATTTGTTTTTCTTTCCTTAGATTATTTCATTTAGGTTAATGTCTTCCAGTTTCATCCATGTTGTTGCAAATCACAGAATTTCTTTCTTTTTTAAGGCTATATAGTATTCCAGTGTGTGTGTGTGTGTGTGTGTGTGTGTGTGCGCGCGCGCGCGCCCACCTGTATCACATTTTCTTCATTCATTCATTGATGGGCACTAACATTGCTTCCATACCTTAATTGTTGTGCATAATGCTGAAGTAAATATGGGAGTGCAGATATTTCTGCAGCATACTCAGTTCTACTCCTTTGGATATATATCCAGAATTTCAATTGTTAAATCGTATGGTAATTCTATTTTTAGCTTTTCGAGGAAACTCCATACTGTTTTTCACAAGAGCTGTACTAATTTACATTTCCACCAACAGTGTATAGGGTTACTTTTTCTCCACACTTGTTGACTTTACTCTTTTTGATAATAGCTATTCTAACAGATATGATATAATATCACATTACGGTTTTAATTTGCATTTCTCTGATCATTAGAGATGTTGAATATTTTTTGTATATCTGTTTGCCATTTCTGTGTCTTCTTTTGAGAAATGTCTATTCAGGTCCTTTGCCCATTTTTAAATCAGGTTATTTGGTATTTTTGCTATTGCGTTGTGTTCCTTACGCATTTTAGATATCATTCCCTTATCATATGTATGATTTGCAAATATTTTCTCACACTTCATAGGTTTTATCTTCACTCCATTCTTAATCGTTTCCTTTGCTATGTGGAAGCTTTTGAGTTTGACTCAATCCCATTTGTCTGTTATTTCCTATGCTTTTGGGGTCCTATCCAAGAAATCATTGGCCAGAGCAATGTTGTGGAGCTTTCCCCTAACGTTTTCTTCTAGTAGTTTTATGGTTTCATGTATTATATTTGAATCTTTAATTCCATTTTGAGTTGACTTTGTTTGGAAGATAAGTGCATGTGGATATTCAGTTTTCCCAATATTATTTATTGAAAAGAGTATCCTTTCCACATTGTGGGTTCTCGGCACCTTTGTTGAAAATCAACTTACTATTAATGTGTATGTTTATTTCTGAGCTCTCTATTGTGTTCCATTGATTTATGTATCTGTTTTTATGCCAGTACTAAGATGTTTTCATGACTATAGCTTTGTAATATATTTTCAAATTAGGTAGTATGATGCCTTCAGCTTTGTTTTTTTTTGATCAAGATCGCTTTGGCTATTTGGGGTCTTTTGTTGTTCCATATGAGTTTTAGGGTTGTTTTTTCTATTTCTGTGGAAAATGACATTGTAATTTTGATAAAGATTTCATTGAATCTGTATATCCCTTTGTGAAGTATGGGCATTTTAACAATATTAGTTATTTCCATCAATGAACACAGGATATCTTTACATTTATTTTATGTCACGTTCAATTTTTTTATTAGCGTTTCATAGTTTTCAGTATACAAATCTTTTACTTCTTTGGTTAAATTTACTCCTAAGATTTTTGTTTTGATGCTATTATAATGGAGATTATTTTCTTAATTTCTTTTTTTTTTCATAGTTTGTTATTATTGTGTAGAAATTGTACTGATTTTTATATTTTGATTTTGTAATCTGCAACTTTACTGCATTCAGTTATCAGTTCTAACAGTTGTTTGATTGAGTCTTTAGGATTTCTTATACATAAGATCATGTCATCAGCAAACATAATTTTACTTGTTCCTTTTTTGTTTGTATGCCTTTTATTTTCGGCACATGCATTGATTTCTCTTCAATCTTTCACCCGCTTTGTGAGATAAGTTGGTGAAAAGTATTAGAAGTCATATAGGAATCTCTGATATAAGACATTTTTAGGAAAATACAGAGTTATAAACATTTTCTAATTGATAGCCATCAGCTG
This sequence comes from Indri indri, assembly GCA_004363605.1. Taxonomy (NCBI): domain Eukaryota; kingdom Metazoa; phylum Chordata; class Mammalia; order Primates; family Indriidae; genus Indri; species Indri indri. The sequence goes on along the minus strand of RJWJ010018333.1, from coordinate 21,916 downwards.
GTTTCACAATCAGAGCATGTTTTTACCTACACTCTTTAAATTACTTCCAATGTAGAGTTAGAAGAAGGAAATGTAAGGGTCAGAAAAGGTCATGTTGCATTAATGATGTGCATTAATGACAGTGCTCATGATAATGTTGGTTTAATCAGGATAACTACCTTTGTTCATTTACCTTTAAAAATAGGTATAATATATTGCACAGCACTGAAACCATTGTTTAAGAAGGCAGTTATTGTATTAATGGAATATCAGTAACCTCCTCTCTATTGTGCCATGTATTACTGTAATTATCAAAGAGACATAAGGAAACTCCATAAGCACTATCCACTGGGCCCCAGGCTTCACCAGCTCTCTTATGGCTGTGTATAAATGCTAATTATAAACACATCACGCTAAAGAGGGTATGGCCTAATGCCAACATGTACCTGCTAATTTGATATCTTATTTATGACGGTAGAGTGAGGCATATGATCAAAGGCAGTGGAAGAGACAAGCTGCTCAATAGAGCAAGATTCTATATTTTGTTGACTGAGTCAGGCTGTGTTTATTTCAAGGTTATTCCACCATTTATTTAACAATGATATTGACTATTGATCTAAGACCACGTCATGTTATTTAATACATGGGTAAGCATATGCATTTTATTTCCAGTATGTATATTTCTTCTGATTATGAAATGATAAAAGCTCAATGTATAATACAACAGTTAGTATAGATGTATACAGAGAGCAAGGTAGCAGAATCTTCTTTCTTAACTTCAGTTGCTGCCCAGTCTTTGCATTTATGTGTACCATTTTTATTGTAAAACTTATTATTTTCTGAATTATAAGATAATTGTTCAATATAAAAATAATTTTAAATACAGAAATGTTGGGAAAACAACATAGCTCAGTGTAGAATCAGACTCTCTCTTGGTGATACGTTTTGGCCATTTCCGTTTTTGTGAAGGAGGAGAAGACAGTGACTAGGATTAGATGCTTGTGCTCAAGTTGTCCTCTTTATTAAATGTGGGCATGAACCTTTTTTAAGGACAAAAATCCGACTTTCTGAATTGCCAGGAAGAACAATATTAAGTCCTTACACTTACATAAATTAATCGTTCACAACCTTTTCGTTTATTTTTTTTGACAAACATTCATGTGCTCCTTCTATCTGTGAAGTCAGATATACATGGATTCCGGTCTCAGCTCTGCTCCTTACCACCTGGGTGGCACGTCCAAGGAACATAACTCCCCTAAGCCTCAGCTTCCTCATCCACAAACTGTAGAATAAAGTTTGCCTCCCTAGATTATGTGAGCCTTTTGTGAGATCACCTTTATGAAGTTCCTGGCAAAAATAGGTACTCAGGAACTATTAGCTAGTTTAACGTCAATATCATCTCCAATTAATACTGCCATTGTATTTTGTGAAGTGTTTTGTTATTAATATAAATATCACTTGGGTAAACATTTCCATAAGGAGGTCTATATGGAAGAAATGTCCAGTGAAATTCTAGAATTTGGGAATTGTAGAATTTATTCCTTCTCTCAAACTTTAGCTCCCATGCACCTACCAGAGTGGTTTTGAAGCAGATCCATGGGGTTTAAGATCTGGTTGGTATGTTTGAGAGTACATGTTCCTTTTCTGGTTTGTTATATTTTTAGTGGCTGTTAATAATAGAAATATGATGAGCACCATGAAGCTGCAATATAAATAAGTTTATGTTCAAAGCATCAATTGCCATTAATATCCCATGAGAAACTATTTAGAACTTCATAGTAGTTCATAATGTGGGGTTCTCATGGCAACAATGGAGCTTATACATTTTTAATTTATCCCTTAATTTTCTATAATCTACTTTGTCATTGTATCGGCAGGAATCCCAGTCTGTAGTAATGATGGTGATTTAATGGTCATTATGAAATTGTTCAACATTCTTGTGATTTGCTTTGGGGAACATTGACTTTGGGTATCTGTGGATGTACTATTAAGCACTGTTGAACTCATTTAAAATAGACCAAGTTTACAGACAAGGGAAGTATATTTCGTTATTGCAATTTATCATCCAGTAATAATGGTGAATATTGCAAGTCAAAATTTAAGGCCAAATGTATAATAACTCAAGAATGAGCTGACTAATTGCTGTCTTATACTTTAAAGAAAGTAATATATTGCTTTTGCATTTAAGCAGTCATTTAAAAGTACAAAAAGCTATTTAATAGCTGGAAATCATATTCCAGAAAGACTTCAATCTGTAATACAAGATGAGTCAAAGATCAGGTTGCTGACTTGTTAAAGAAAATAAGTATTACTACAGATTTTTTTTCTTATAAATCTCTTCTCCTATGTTAAGGTCATACTGATAGCAGGTTAGAGCTTTGTGTCTATGGAAATCTATTTTGCAAAATACTGTTATTCATAAATTAGCCCTGAAGTCATTTAAAATATGTGGCATCAATTCAACACACTCATTGAGTGTCAACTCAGGGAGGTCAGGAAAGTCTGTAAGGGAGAAATGGAATATTACCTGGAATGCATGGGGAGAATTCAAACAGAAGGGAGCCAGGGACTGTTAGGTCAATAAAATCGCAGAAATGAATACCACTGGCAGAATATGTGGGGTGTGATTGGAGAGTAAGTACTGTAGAAGGGTGAAGAAGATGTAGAAAATTGCTTGCCATCTATGAAATTTGACCAGGAGTCTAACTTCTAGGAAATTAACTAGATGGAATATAGATTTTCCTCCTTGTAGTATGTTTCAAGTATTTTAAGCATACAACTCAAGCATTATCAAGTGATGTTTGGGGCAAAGGAGAAAGTCATGCCTATGCTACTGAATGCTCCTGGGACAGTAAAGGACGGTGACTAGGATCAGGAGCCCTGTGGAATTGTCCAGGTCAATTGCCCACCTTTATGCTCCTTTATGATTGTTATTGCAAAAAAACTACTTTTCCTTAGGCAGTTTAGAAAGGGAATATTTTGTCTTTCTGGAATGGTAACAACCATGGTAAGGAAAATATGCTGAAATGACTTTAAAATGGGGCCAAGTTGTATTTAGAGACTAATATTTTATTGCTAAGTCTTTTAATAAAGGAAACTGGCTTAATATAGTTTGTCCATTGTAAAAAAAATAATTTTCATTTAAAGAAAAATTTAAGTGTGCATTCAAAGGCAATGTATGTAACCTAAACGTTTATACCCCTGTAATATTCTAAAATAAAAAAAAGGAAAAAATGACTATAGATTTAATTGTCATCTAAATGTTGGAATATTGTGGCTTCGTTGTTTAGTTACCTATGAGCATGTCTATGATCTCTCTTACAGGGTCTATGAGCTTGATTTTCCAGCTAGTGTCTCAAGGGCAATATGCCCCTCTATGCATATTTATGTGTCTATGTCTCCCTGTGTGTTGTACTTAAAAGACTTTAAAAAAGAGGCCCTTTAAGATAAGTGTTTATGATGTTAAAATCTCAAGTCTTTTCATAAGACTGTGTCTGTGTGGGTAAATTGGTTGTGTATTCTCTTCTGAATGGTTTAACTGTTGGGTTTAATGAGGCTACAGCTTATGCCAATTGTGATGAGGACTTTGCAAATTTATTGTCTCTTACATTGTTTTGAGATCATTCCTTTGGGCTTATGTACTTTTACTTCTCATGTAAATAAAATGCCACAACTGCTTGCTCTTGAAATCCTGAGAGATGTGGCATATTATTTTTATGGGAATTGTACCATTCTCAACCACTCTCCCTTGATTAAAAGAGTTTTTTTTTCCCCCTTAAACCTGATCATTTGCACACTGGAAATGAAATCTCTTATGAGGATTAATTTACTCACTCAGGCTTTCCATTCAGATATAGGTGTGAAAAATACATGACAAGAATTTTATTCAGATACTCAAACTGCTGCATGAGATACAAGGAACGAGAAGAAAATGAGAGTCTTTTTGGCTGTAGATAGATTTTTGCCTTTTTGTCTGTAGGCTTCATATTTCATTTTCTTTGAGAATTAGAGGGAAAGAAAACAAAAGAAAAACAATGTATAACAACAGGAAACCCAACTATGAAAATCATGCTTTGATTTAATGTAAACTTCCAGGAAGGCACAAGCTACAGAATAGGTGCATCATCTGAAAGCAACGATGCTGAATGCGTAGCTTCAGGAGCTAAGTTCAATGATGAAGATGCTTGTGATAAGTTGCCTATGCAAAGGTTCTCTATCACCCTCAGGAAATTAGCATTGCATTTAGAGGCATTTACCATCCAACCTCCTGACCACTCATCTTCCTCCACTCTCTCAGTGTCCCTCATCCTTCTAACTGCTTGCAGTTTTCTGAATATATGACTGGTTCTCGTGTCTCAGCCAGTACTGCTTGCTTTGTGTACCATGACCCTTTTCTGTTGGTCAATCTATTGGGCTCATCCTTCAAGATTCAGTCCCAGTACCATTTTCTTCCTCCACCGTCTCCCTCTGGGTTACCTGGGTGACTGAGCCTCTCCATTCTCCCCCAGTGCCCTGGGTTCTCTCTAGTCATGTTTTTTTTTACAGAGTATTTTAAACATGATTTACTTTTCTGCCTCTCTGATCAAGTAGAGAGAGTCTAAGAAATAGAAACCATATCTTATTTAACTTTTTAGCCACTAGCATCTGGCACCATCCTCAACACATAGTAAGTCGTCAACAGATTTTGATGGGATATATTAATAGTTTGTGAGATAAGGGCGTAATAGAAAAAGGTGAATGTCCTTTTCTGTTTTCTGTATTCTCTGGGGAGGAAGTTAAAAAATACAAATAAAAACAGGTCACTGTTTCTTAAGGAACTGGAAAAGGAAAATATACACAATGAACTCAAATATAAAGTTATGTGTGAATGATGTCAGAAGGTCACCTGGAGAAGGCCCTAGGAATTGAATGGAGGGAGAAATCCAAATTTCATTTCACCGAGAGGTAGTGGAAAGGTTTCATGAAAAAAGAAATGTTTGAACTGAATCTCCAGGAACCTAAAGGCATTGTTTATTATTTGTTTGTTTGTTTTTGAGTGGACATTTATTGAGCTCACAGAGTCTGTAAGAATTTGAGCTGTATATTCCCCCATAGGTTGACAAGTGTGAATTTAATTAGCCTTTTCAGAAAACATATTAATAATAAAAAAGCAACCCACATTTTACCCACCTAAATACCACAGAATCTTCTAAATATCTTACACTCAGTGATTATCTGAAAGAAGATAATGTACTTCCTCTGATACTTTGTCCCTTAGTAACACTTTGACTTCCCATTCTGCTGATGGCTTGGAAGAGGAGGGAAACTCAGTTTTGGAGCAATTTTTTTTTTTTTAAAGGAAATTACTTGAAAGTACAGACAGTAACCAGATTTGAAATTCTGAAGTTTCCTGGGAAAAGTCATAGGATGATGAATGTTTGGTCATGCCTTAAAAGACTTGAAAGCTCCTCTTAAAGAATGAACCATAATCATGGGTTTTGCCAGAATTTTTAAACCTTAGTTCTCTGTTATTTGTCTTTAACCAAAACAACAACAAGAAATGGGACCATAAGTGAGAAAAACACCTTTCAATTTGAATAACTAAGTGAACAGTAAAGTATGTGGCTCTGAATATAGGGTTTCTCTAAAACGTGGAAACCGAAGAGAATGTTTTAAGGATAAAGACCAAAATTCAATTAGTCCTTGGTCATGAGGTAGTATAGAAACAAGTTCAGTGTCTGATCTAAGTGTTAGCACATGAATGAACTGGAAGACTCATAAACAGCCAGTAATAAATTGAAACTCACTTTTAATCAGGGAAAATTAAACTCGAATAAAAATTATGTTGGCAAAATTATAAAAAGTATATCCAGTACCTGGAGTCCTGAAGGTGTGAAAAATATGCACTATAGTGTACCGTTACTAAGGATAAACATTGATAAAGCCTTTTTTTTCTTGAGACGAAGTAGATTGGCGGGCTATTTCCTGAGAGAGGAAGACTGGGAAGGAACAGGATATAGGAAAGTATTAAGAAACTAAGAATTCCATTTGGAACATCTTAAAAGATATTATGAGGAATTCAGATGGGTTTATCAAATAGGCCTTTGGGTATATGAACCTGAAGTTCCAGAGAGAGGTCGGCGGTGGAAGAATTGGCATCACCAGCATAAAGATGGTACATGAAACTATGGGGCTTATGTTATTAGTCGCTCATTTCACAACTATGGATTAATGGTCTGCTATGTGGAATGCATTGTTTCCAGAATTTGTGTGGCTATGGTAACACAAGTCATGAGTCCAAACTTTAAGGGGCGTGAAATCTCATTTTAAATGCAGAAGCTCTTACTACAAGGCAAGTGATCCATAAAATATCTAAAACAATCACTTCCTTTTATTTTGCACCTTTCGTGGGCCAGCACCTTACATACATTGGCCACAATCTTCACATGGACTTAACTAGGTAATTTTCCCCCATTTTACTGATAAGGAGCCTGAGGCTTTGCCAGGTTAAGTGAATTTTATACACTTGCTGGCTAGTAAACAGAGTTGCAGAATTTTAAGCCCTGGTCTGTCTCACTGGAAGCCTACTCTCTTTTCAACTATCTTTCACTATCTTTCAATAAAAGGCACTGTTGTCACTAAAGCCTTGGCTTCTTCACCCACACTATCTGAGTAATGATCCCAGCATCCCTCTAGGAAAGAAAGGTACCAACTGCAATTAGTGCTATTTGAGGGATGGGGTCCTGGATTACTCTGAGTTTAAGTGAAGTAATTAAGCGTGGCAGGGGCGTGCCAGCCATGGTGAAGCCGATCCACTGCATTACTTCTTAGACTCATATACTGCAGTGCACTGATTCTTACATAAATATATTTAATGGTTTGCTATGACAAAGTGAGCTGTCACTCTTAGTCATCCCCAATCCCAGTGATACCAAACTCTCAAATGAGCTGCAGGAAGCTTATAGAGAGAGGGAAAGTCTCCTGAACGGAGTGGAAAATGAAATTTTGTTTAACTAGAATAGATTTTGTTCTTGAAGCATGAGAGAATAGACCTGGTTTTCAAGGATCCATTCTCATTCTTCAAGACTTCTGCAGTTATCTGTTGAATTTAAGTTTAGCTCAAGTGAACATTGATTTCCAGGGGTCAGGAGCTCAAATCTTGTAGCTAAAGGAGAGGTGAATGGTCATAATATCTTCATCGTTGTGAGCTTAAAATTATACGTGGGGAAGTGTCGAATCACTCTATAACATCACCAAGTTTTCGTTTTGTTTTTTTTTTAAATTACTAGAGAGGTAGACGTCACAGGCAGGCTGCTGCATAGGTAAGAGGTGGTGCCTTTCTCTGCTGGAAGAGGTGCCATCATTTTGTCAGTCGTTCTCTACGTCAGAGATACTGTTCTGTTTGCAAAATCAGTCATCAACTTATAACATCATCATCATCACCTCGTTCTACTCCTCACCCCATTTTGGGCAGAGTAATCCTTCTAAAGGCAAGGACAAGGAGAAGGCACTAAGTTATTGGCTGCCCTTTCTCACCAAGCCCAGGAGCATGCACTGAGGTATCCAGTGAGTGAGCTTCTGCTTTTACTCAGGCTGTCATTTTTGTTGCTGGCAGAGAAACCTGTCAGTAAAATCCAGGTGACAACGTAGTAGGGATGTAACCACGGGATGTGTTACCTTCCAGAGAATTAGCAAGCCAGGAACTCTCTCTGGCATGTGAACTCAACATAACCCTTTTATGCATAAGCCAAAGTCCTCCCTTCATAACTTGGTTCTTTGGGTTGTAAAGCTCTCCAAATCTCTTTCTGGGATTAAACCATGTGAAGCCCACTTCTAATTAACAGTTACTTTATTAAAATGCTTTTGCCCTCTGGGAACCAGTTGGCAGGGCAACAGAGAATGGAGTTTGTGCTGTGGACAATTGATTTCCAGTTAAATTCTTACTGTGCTCTTGGCTTCCTCCCCCTTGTGGCTTAAAGTATGCAAACTCTTCATGCCAGCAAAAGTCGGGCCACTTTGCTCTCAGAATTTTTTCTCCCTCTTTTTAGGAGGTCTAATTAACTTAGATAGTTTGTTGCAAATTTACCAACAGCTTTCATAAGATTCATTTTTCTTATACAATAAATTGTCCCTTTTGACCTTCCGCTTAGAAAGATTGTTTCGAACAGTGCCCACAACTGAGGGAATGACTTCATCAGGTCCTCAAGGAAAATGCCGCCCTCTATTGTGCGCTTTCAGCTCTGCCATTGTTATTTTATGTTTTATGCATATCTGAATTTTCATTCTTGTTTTAAGAAATGGTTATCAATCATATAAAATTTGGATAATGTAGCGAAATGCAAAGAAGGAAAAAAAGTCAGCAACCAGAGATCAACCGCAATATTATTAATATTGAAGCAATATAGTTGCTGAGGGCTTAGATTTTAGATTAGACATCACCGCCACTCAGTAAATCGGTAGGCAGATGGGACATAGGAATTCAGAGAGGGCCATAAATGATGGCAAATCCCTGATATGTCAGTGTGTGAAGGCTGGCGAGAGTGCTCGTGTACAAGTGGTTAGGAAAGGGCTCTCTGAATCCTGAGAAGGAGCATTCTAGGGTGGAAATACGCTTGTCCTGATTGAGGCTGGTAACTTCAGAGTACTGGGGAAGGTAGGCAGTGGTGTATCTTAGGTCAGTAATGTATTCAAAGCATTTATCATTTCTATGTGTTGAGAGCAAGGATTCTCTTCTAGCTATTTTGAAACATACAGTGCAATGTTAACTATAGTCACCCTACTCTGCTATTGAACTTTAGAGCTTATTCCTTTCATCTAACTATGTGTTGGTACCTATCAGCCAGCCTCTATTCACTGCCCCTCACACACATTCTACTCTCTGCTGCATAAATAATGTTGGCTGCTGTATGCAGAATAGATTTTAGAGAGCAAGAGTGCAAGCAAAAGTGGAGGAGATGGAAGGTCAGATTAGGAATCAGGAATCAGATTTGGAGGCAGAGATGGCAGTACTTAGCTGAAGGCTCATAGTGAAAGTCAGAAAAGAGTCAAGAAAAATGATATTTTTGCTCACTCACAGTGGGAAAACTAGGGGAGAAGCCAGTATGGGGAAAGGAGGCAAATGAGAGGAAATAAAGAGTTCTAATTTTGGACATGTTAACTTTTAACTTGGACATAGTATTCTGGAGTTCAAGGAAGAGGTTGGGATTCAAGATATAAATTAATACTATTAGAAGTGGAAATATAAAAGAAGTGGGAGCTATAGGTGTCATAGCACTTAGCTTTCTCATCTGTTTCATGTTTAATATATTTTTTAAAAATCTGAACACGCTAATACTTATTTATATTCTGTATAACTTATTTAATTTTATAAATGGTGGCAAAAAAGAAACAAAAAATGTGTAGATGTATATTTATGTATATACATAAAACAGAATTTATTATGCATTATTTACACATAATATCAATTTGCAAATAATGTATGTAATGGGCTAGGAGGCCTTAGCAGATGGAGGTGCCATGGCTGCCTCCCTGACTCTCTTTAAGCTACAATTTTATTTATTTTACATTGAAGCATTTTATTATTTCTGAATTGTTCTCAAACAAAATATAGAGGAATTTGAAAACTATTTTTCTCCAACATAATTTTAGAGACTACCTTCCATTCCATCGTATGCATGTTACCATTGCTAACCAGTTTTCTACAATTAGACATTTATGTTGTTTGCTCTATTTTATTAATTTAAAAATGTGGTCGCTTATCACTAAATCTTTACAAATATTCACGTATTTTTTTCTAGTACAAATTCCAATGAGAAGAAATACTGAAAGAAAAGGCATGAATGATTTTAAGAATCTTGATATAAAAATACAATTTGCACTCCATGCCTGACACCTAGTAATAGATGTCAGTAATTATTTATTTGCAAACTGATTCCAGTCTCATTAGGATTATATGAAGGTGACTTTTTCCCCTTTGCTTTGGCAAAACCAAGTAGTGCAGTTTATAATGATGTCAGTTCTATAGGCAAAATAGCTTATATTTATAGTTGTAAAATTAGGGAAGAGTTGATATTTGTCATATTTTCAGTAGGCATTTGCTGTTCTTTTGTAAACATTCAATCATATTTGCTGCCTACTTTTTTTATGGGAAATCTCTTTTGTTTTTCTCATTATAAAGACTCTAAACCTAATATGAACCTTAAAATGTTTACCATAAGTATATTATATAAGTTTTTCTTTTCCATTTGTTATTTACCTCTTAATTGCATTTGTGGGTTTCTTATTTTTTTTTGAGGGGGAGAGTGTGAGAGGAGTGTACTGAAGAGTTGAGTGTTTTATTTTGCTACATTAGCTTATCTTAAGATATTTTAAAGGAAAAAGCAAGGTGTTTTTTTTTTTTTTTTGCAAATTGGAAGAGTTCTCCATATTCCAAACAGATTCAAATGAATAGCTATGTAAACCTAAGTGTATCTGGCCAATATGTTAAAATTAGACTTGTAACATCATCTTGCCATTTGTGTTCTTGCTATTCATTTTTTATTTGTTCCATCTGTTCTTTGTGCTCTTTCCCTCATTTTCTGCCTTTTTTTTTTGGATTAATTGAATATTTTTTATGATTCCATTTTATGTCCTTTGCTGGCTTATCAGCTATAAATCTATACTTTGTATGTTTGTGGCTACTTTAGGGTTTATAATATATATCTTTAACTTATTTCAGTCTACCTTGATGATATTATAGCACTCCATGTGCAGTAAAAGAACCTTAGGATAATATCTTTCATTTCTCTCCTTGTGGTCTTTGTGTTATTGTTGACATATATTTTAGTTTTGTATATATTATAAAAATCACATTGCATTGCTATTATTTTTATTTAAATACTCAAGAATCTTTTAAAGATATATAAATAATAAGACAAAAATATTATATATTTGCCCATTTAGTTACCGTTTTGGTACTCTTCATTCTTTTGTTTAGATCAATATTTTCTTCTGGTATTATTTTCCTTCTGCCTGGAGGACTTGCTTTAACATTTCAAGTAGTGTGGGTCTGCTGCTGATGAATTCATTCAAATTTTGTAAGTCCAAAACAGTCTTTATTTTATCTTCATTACTGAAAGATATTTTTGCTCTGTAGTTTTTTGGTTTTTTTTTTTTACCTTCCTTACTATGTTAAAGATGTCATTTGACTGTCTCCTTGCTTGCATTGTTTTTGATGAGAAATCCGCTGTCATTTTTATATTTGCTCTTGTGTATGTAATGCCTCTTTTCTGTCTGGCTGCTTTTAAGATTTTTTTCTTCATTATAGATTTTTAAAAATTTCATTATGGTGCACCTTGGTATAATTTTATTCTTTTTAAATTATTTTTTTCAAATATGGCTTCAATTTCAACTGATTGACTTTTCTTTTTATCTTGTGTCATACATCCTAGCTAGTGTTTGCATGCCTTGTAAATTTTTATTGGATGCCAGACATTGTGAATTTTACTTTTTGGATACTAGGTATTTTTTATTCGTATAAATACTTTTTGGCTTTTATTCTGGCATGCAATTATTAATAATTGACCTAAAATGTATTTGATCCTTTTAGTTCCTGTTTCTATGATTTGTTAGGCTGGACTGGGGCAGTATTCAGTCTAGAGCTTGTTATTCCCTCTCCTTAGACATGTCTCTTAACATAAACAAAATGACCATTAACTTAACTCTGAATGTGACTTAGCAGCAGTGACATCCAAAGGGCAGGGTGATGGGGTGTTTCACCTGTAGAGAAATTAATAAATATTGCTATATTTATTGTTAAATTTTAATAAAATGTGTGATTTTATTACTTATTCTACTTTGTATTTATATGGAGGTTAATTAAGAGAACTTCCAATCGTATGATTGTCTCCCAAGACATAGGCTCAGCCATAGGTATTTATTTTCAGAGTAAGTTCTTTTGGGTTTATCACAATAATATCCACTTGCTTCAGTGGATATTATTGTTAGTTATTTAAAATTATCTTCTCTTTGCATAGCCTAAAATTGTTTCTTTCTTTTTTTTTCTTTCTATAGTGGTACCTGTTTTCATACGGGATGATTCCCTTAAATGTCTGTCACCGTTTGGCTATTTGCTAGCATTTAAAAATGTGTGCCCAAAACCTATTTGAAAGCTCTCTGTGGGTGAATGGGAATTGTCTGCTTTGGCCACTCTTCTGGAAGATCTTACTAGGAAACCCTCAGTATCAGCATCATTACATTCTATCCTGTGGAGTGATCAGATTTCCCAGAGAAAAAAATAATTCTTCCACTCTTCCACACCGGTGGAATATACTTGACTGTTAAAATACAGAGATACAGGTGAGGGGAAAATAATGAAAGTACCAACACATAATCTTAAGTTTTGAGCATTTTTTTTCACAGAGTGCTACAACAGCCTCATACAATCAGATCCTTCAGAGTAGTAATTATAGTTGACATTTCCAGTCCTCAACTGGGAATGATGTAACTCAGTCCTGGGACTCTGTTTTACCCTCTCCAGGGAATCAGACTCCAATCCGCTTTCCCAGTATGGAAGGTGAGTGATCCAGCTGTGGAGTGTCCTAAGGTGAGAGAGGGGTCTGTATGTTTCCTAGCTGGACTTTCAACTATTTCTCCATTTTGTAATCTTGCTTTTCACATCACAATTTTAGAGGTATCAATTCTGCCTTTTTCTAAGATTTTGGAGAATTTTTAATCTAAATTGAGTTGCTTATCAATTTTTCTGTCTTCTAGGTTAGCTGTTCATCTCTCTCGGGCCTGTTGAGTCAGTCATTCTACTCCAGTAGCTTTCTAGCTTCCAAAATTTTGTTAGGTTTGTTGATTCCCATTCCTTTTTTTTCCTGTTAATTGATGCCTTCCTAAAATTCCTTTACTAGAGATAATTTTATTGAAGTTTTATGATGAAGTAGAGATCAGTGCTATGTTCAGTTTACCATCTTAATACTTGGATATCTATCTTTCTATAACATTCTTGTGAAAGCAATGGGGCTATGTGTAAAAATTTATTTCAGCTTAATATTTGAATCTTTATGCATACCTGGATAGTTCTTTTATTTTTATTATTCTAAAATATCAGCTAGATGTATTTAGATTTGTATAGTTACTTGTTTTCATTTGTTTAGGACATTGAAAAAACTCTCAATTTGCAAACATAATTTTACTTTTTCAAGAGTGGCTATCTTTTAGAATATCTTAATCATTTTTTCCATTTTTTAAAGATCTGGTATTTTCTTCAGGAATGATAATTATTTATATTTCGGTATTCTATGCCCATTCTTCTTTATGTATCATCATCTCTTTTATAATTCCATCTTTTTTATCACTTTCCTTCTGAATTCTGAAAGTGTGTCTTGGGCATTTATTTCTAATAACTGATTTACGTCTCTGTAAAATTAATTCTGCTTTACATTACTTCCAGTGTAAATTTGATTCCACAATTTGATTTGTAGTTTTCCTTTTTATCTCATCTACCTTCCTTATCATTTCACTCATTTAGTTTTTCATTTTAACTTTTTCTGTCTTTAGTACTTTTCCTGTTTTATTAAAAATCATTTATTTTTATTCTTTATTAAGGATTCCGTGTAGTTTCTTCGAAGTTTCTTCTGATCCTTCAGTAAGTCATTTTTATAATTGTGTTTTTCTTCTGAGTCTTTCATTTGCTTTTCTCTTTATCTTGTTTTCCAACATTGCTCACTTTTTTTTTCTTTATTCATCTTTAAATAAGGTAGGGTTTTTGGTTGATATTTGTTCTCCTCTCAGCCTATTTGTGTGTAAACAAATTAGCTTCTCAGATCACATTTTAAACATTAAGTTTTCCAGGTATTTTTCTGATAGACTGTTGATCTATAGTTATTAGACTTTTTTTTTTTAATATTTCCACTGCTTTGTCCTTTAATGGTCTCAGCTGCTTTAGTGCATGAACAAATGTTAGTTTCTAGTTCACACTTCTCCTATATACAAATTCTATACTCAGTACAATACCAGAGATGACTTTAAAGCAGAATAGACCATCCTAATGCGGTTCCTTCTGCTCCTGGCCTGTTGTTTCTGAAATATACTACCTTTCCTTCTGTGCAGAAGTATGGTAGGGGTTATGGAAAGTATTACATACTGTTCAGCCCACATAAGACTATCTGAAAGGCAGAGAAAGTCTATGTCCAGGTCTTCAGATCAGTAGTTATTTGGCCTCCAAGTTAGTAGGTAATATTAAAATCATAGCCCAACATTTTTTCAGGCACTATCTCTGTATTACATCAAACTTAATATGCTGCTTGCCCAAGTCTATTTATTGTCTCCATGAAATTCCATATGGTTTACAATCTGACACCTGATTCTGAGTCTCAGCTTTTTTTCATTTATTAGCCATTTGACCTTGGTCAAGGTCTCACTAAAACTCAATTCCCTCATTTTTAAAATGGCGAGTAATAATGAGAATTGAATGAGATAATATCTATGAAATGTTTCATATAGTATAGGTATCTAATATATATTCATTAAATGTTAATGGCCATCTTTAAAAATAAAGTCAGCTTTTCTAAGATTCCCATTAGATTGCCAGCCTTTATTTTCAACAGTGTTGTAAGTTTTCACATTTTTCTCAGCCCTAATGTATGCTCCAATCAGAATGTGGGAGATGTCACCTTATAACTTAACTTTATTTCAATCCAAAATCTCGTGAATTTTAACATTTCTATGTTAATTCGATTTATGAGCGTTGTTGGATTTATGCGGTCTGAGACCATTTGTCTCTATGTGAGGGAGTTGAAAACATTGATATTGATTATGATAATAGATACTCTTTTGCTTTGTGTCATTATTTTCGATTTTGCTTCATTTTGTTCTCCCATTTTTGTTTACTTCTCATGTAGTCTCCTGCTATAGTTCAATCAATGTATTTGGTATCAAGTATTTCAAAAGTAAAAGTCTCATTATTTGGGTAAATTAGAATAATGTGGAACGTAGAGAGGCGTCAAATAACCAATCATTCTCTCACCCCTAGTTGCCTGGCCCAGTGATTTTTCTGGAAGATGAAGTATATTCCTTACTATCATGTTTTTTCCTCTCTTTGCCCCAGAGCCCTACGTTATTTTCCACCAAAATGCCCTTGAGAACCACATCTTCCAAGGTACACCACGCTGCCTCTACTGTGCCAGCACCAAAGAAAATCTGCTGATGGAACTCTTGCCTTAGTTGAAGTCTAGAAAGATGTGGGTCATGAATGGTAGTACAACAGGGAAAGTAGTTATCTTAGAACCACCAAGAGCCTGGGAGCAAGATATTTGCTTTATTAGAACAGACTAAGCTCAGCTATGAGTAAATACGATTCAGAATATAGTGACTTAAACAGTGCAGAAGTATAGATTTCTGCCATGTAGGACCAGGTCAAAGGTAGGCAATTCAAGGCTCGTAGTTGCTTTATGGTTCCAGGAATGCAAAACGTTTGCTCTTATTTCTCAGCCTTTCTTGCTTACATGACCAAAATTGCTTCATGATTAGAAATAGCCGTTGATATTTCAGCCATTGCATCCACATTTCATATAGCAGGAAGGGTAAAAAAGGAAGAACAAAGACACCTTTTCCTTTTAAGGGAACACTAAAAAGTATCACTATGACACTACTTCCTATATCTTCTTATAAGAACTTAGTAGCCACACCTGGTTGCAAGGGACAATGAGGAATGGCACTTTAATTATAGTACTCAGCAATATGCACAGCTGAAATGCCAAGCTTCATTTATATCTAAATAAAGGGGAAATGGAATTGGGGCCAATGCATGCTCTGTGACACGTTCTCAGTGTTCAGGGTTGAAATAAATGCCCCATCTCCCATGAGTGGCAGGCAGCGTTGGAAGTACCGAGTGTGCTCTGGACACCTACATGGGGTTTCTGTTGGGGAAGTGAGAGTAAGGTTTTTTGTTCTCTCCTGCACTCCATTTGAATTATAGTTTATGAACAGACTTCCACAACTCCTGCCCTGGGCTGCTCATTTCTCTCTTAATAGGCAACATTTTGGCTGGGCGTGGTAGCTAACAGCTGTAATTCCAGCACTCTGGGGAGCCAAGTCGGGAAGATTGCTTGAGGTCAGGAGTTTGAGACCAGCCTGAGCAAGAGTGAGACCCCCCCACCCCATCTCTACTAAAAATAGAACAAAATTAGCTGGGCTTGGTAGCACGTGCCTGTAGTCCTAGCTACTCGGGAGGCTGAGGCAGGAGGATCGCTTGAGCCCAGGAGTTTGAGGTTGCTGTGAGCTAGACTGACACTATGGCAATCTAGCCTGGGCAACAGAGCAAGACTCTATCTCAAAAAAAAAAAAAGAAAGGCAATATTTTGGTGTCTAAGTTTAAAAAGAGCTTAAAATCCAAGATTACTTATGTGGCTAACCATGTTGACCAAAAAGGCTTTAAGTATGTGGATATTTTCTGACACTTACATTATAGCTGCTTTTATTTTAAAATTTATAGCCAAGGAGGATTGGGCTTCTTCCTGTCTTCAATTTATTTTTAATATGGACAATGACTCTTGGACGTGTCTTTTAGGAAGTGACTTCCTCAACTGGAGAATGAAACAAAGAAATTCAAGTTTCAATCTCAGCTCTAGGACTGCAAGATCCCAAGTGGTGATCCTGGAGCTCATGCTAAAATACAGTGAGATTCAGCTTGATTATATGTGAAAGTAGGGATCACCTTCAATCTTGTCAGCCACAGAACCTGTCCCATGGAATGCATCCCTGTCAACATGCCCCATTCATGCCTGTATGCCCTCATGCCCTCTAGCTTTCTGTGATATTCACATACAAATGTCTGTCTAGCCCTTCTCAGTTGGCCCGTAATACGATGTGACGACCCACGCTAGCGATGGCCTTGGCATGGCCCTCCCTGTCTCCTTTCTTTTGTATCAGCCCCAACACCAGTGATTCATCACAGTTATTTTACTAATAGTTAAGCAAAAATTTTAAAATTACGTCTCTCTAGTACTTCTGGAATGCACAAAAATCAACAGGGAGCCTTCACCACAGGCTACTAATATGAAAATCTCTGTATAGGAAAATCCATAAGCCGGGGTGACTTTTGAGGTAAATTAAATTTTATGGCTCAAGAAATGCTTTGCTTGGTTTTCACCGCTATTACAAAGCAAAGAGAAAAATTTCAGATTCAGTTTACACAAAGGATCACTTCAGGTTGATACAGGCTTTACGTTACTTGCTTGGAAATATTTGCATCTGCACATTGATATGTAGTGAAATAGGCTGTAAAAGATAAGATCAATTTTCTATTAAAAGTAAGAAGGCCAATGTCACTGGATATAGTGGGGGTTTTTCCTGTTTGTCATTCAGGCCTGTTTGACAGTTTTACATTCTCTGCAGAAGCCACCAAGTGGTATGCTGCCATCAAGCTTTAGAAAATACGCACAGGTATGCAAACACACATGCACACTGATGGAAGAGGGAAGTACGGACAGATAGAAGTCTAGAACCACATGTACACACACAAAAAATGCAGTTGTCACATACGCAGGCACCTATTCATGCGTGCTAACACAGTCATATAGCAAAGTCAGCACACACAGGTACAAGGACATTGACCCAATGACACAATGACACAGCCAGGATTGACGATTACAGAGACATACGAAAGCAAGATACAGGCTCATGCATATAATAGGAGCCAAGACCTGGAAACACTTACACAAACACATAGAGATACGAGCATATACACACGTGGATACACACACACAAACACATAAAAAGCATTTAAAGAGAGATCCAGAGACAAAGCCGGACAGACACAAAAAGGTCAACACTTAGGCACACATACCAGCAGAGATGCCTCACCGGGCACGGCTAGATGCTCAGAAATATAGGCCCATACTCACATCTTTATAGCATGGTTGCTAGACCTCTAGTTAATGGGATTTTCATTTTGTACTGAGTCCTGTGAAGCTGTTTCTTTGTGCCACGTCTCTTCGTTGACACTTCCTTCTCCTCTTCTCCTTTATCTGTTATATTTGGACTATTTTGAAATCTAATTTCCTTAAAATTATTTTTTAAGTTTAATTACCTGAACTCAGGTTCTCATGCTTCATCTAGGATATCCCAGCAGCCACCTTACATACCTGAGGTCCTTCTTCCACTATCCAAGTCACTCAGAATGACCATTTGTGGTACATCACTACTAGGTAGAAGAACTGCTTCTAAACGAAAGAATAACATGAGGTCTGTCGAGCTCCTTTTATATTATGTATCAAATGTTGAAATACCTCTGGTTTCATTGTTGTGATCGCATCAATTCCAAACTGTCTTTTCAACCTTGGTTAATTTCAAGGTTGAAATTAACCTTTCCCCTTTATTCTTCCCTGTATCTTATCTCTTTCCAGCAGGTTAACTGTACCCTATTGCCTGTTTATCCACGTGTTTTTCCCTATAACTGTAATTTTGTCCATCGTTACCACAATCTCTCCTCAATCTAGCCTCCTTTAATGATGCTAATAGGAATAGCTGCCTGGCCCTTTGCCCCTGATAATGAAATTCCGCTTCTGTTTCCCTTCAGTTTAGAAATCCCACCAGTACTTTGAGGTTTCATTTGTTTTCATTTCAACGCCTGTTTAGTATTCTGCATCCCCTTTTAGCCATAATATAATAAGTAGCACAGAGCTTGGTACTGTACATAATTTTTCTTTCAGTCCTTTGCAGTAGATCTCTTCTCCCCAACTGAGATATAATCTTCCTGAAGGCAGGAACTCCACTTTATTCTTATCCTTGCCTTGCATTTTTCAACCTCTGGCTCACTCTGGTGTGTTTTTAAGCACTCCACACCCTCATTTGGGGCATCTCATCTCTGCTGCTTCAACTGCTTCAACGCTCAGTGCTGTACGTTCGATCCCAATTAAGATTCCAAACCACAGACCTATACTTTCAGTTTTATAATGCTTGAAGCCACCTTAAGCCCTGGATCATTGATTTCAGCTTGCAAACTCTAAACATGGCAGTCTTTCTCCATTCTCCCCATTATCTTCCCCCCAAACCTGCCTCCCACCCTTTTTTGGTTTATGGTTAATTGTCCTACCATGCATCTAGCCATTCAAGGTAGAATGTCAGGCATTTATTGTTACCTTCCTGTCTCTTCTGTTCTTCCCCAACATTTGGGACATCAAGAAAAACCTTATATTGCCTTGCTGCCCATCACCTCCTATCATCCTGTCTCCTTGAGCACTGCCCTGGGCCATTCCATCACCAACGTGAGTCAGGCAAGTAGAGATGATTGTCCTCTAGCTGCTGCCCTGCTTGCAGCTTCACCTTCTCTGATTGACCTTCCTGCTGTTTAACAGAATCATCATTCCGAATGACAAATTTGATCTTGTCTTTCCCGTTAAAAACCCATTAAAGTATCCAGAGTACTCCAGGATAAACTCCAAACTCCTTTATCAGGAAGTGCCTTTTACAGCATTGCCTTTACCTACCGACTCAGTCGAATTGTCTCTTCCCTTCCATTTCCATCCAGTCTCCACGTCTGCTGAACACATCTCTGGTCATTGGTTAGCAATTTCCCTTCACCCAAATGCTTTATTTTACTGTTCTACCTAGGAAACTGCAGTATGTTTCTCAAGACTCAGTTCTGAAGGCTTCCACGACTTCCCATGGGAAAATTAAATATCTCCATAACATTTCGTGTGAACTTCTAGGATAGCACTCATCATGTGGGTAGCTGTTCACATATCTTTTTCCCTAGTTCGATCGTGAATACTTAGAGAATAGATACTATGTCTTTCCATCATTGTGTCCGTAGTACAATGTCAAGTACTCAGTAAAGAATGGCTAATGAAGGTAGTTGCTCAGTAATTTGGATTATTGCTTCTGTAACTCTCATGCAAGGGAGAGACAGTGCCCAGACTTAAACACGCGCTTGGGAGAGGGATGCTATTTATTGCACACCTAATATAAATGCTATATTTGATATATGTTGTTTCATATGATTTCAACAACAATTCTATGATGTAGTTGCAATGATGTCCTTTTTCCCAGTGAGAAATCTATAGTCCAGAGGAGTTAAGAATTTGACTAGGTTAGTCTATCTACTTCTTTTTAGCTCACCATACTTTTTTGCTGTCAGAGAAGTTGGAAAGGTGTCCCTAGGACATTACCTCTGCGTCCAACTTGGGAAACTCTAGATTAAACTAACATAAACAGGTTTCTCCTTGTAGTATTAATAGTTCTCAAAGCCTTTGATACATTAAAGCGACTCTCCAAGTTTGGCTATAGTAGCACACCGCACCTGTCAGATCTATTTGGCCTCAGAACTCATTTCATAGGAGTTTCTCATACAGGATATACTTTGGGAACTGCTACGTTATACCAAAATGCTGCCTTTAAATAACTTCTGGTATTCTTAGTCTTGAGGAGGGCACTTCCTTTCCCAACTCTCTCTTAAGAGAATGTATGTATCCCTGACCGCTCATTCTGCCACACTGATTTCAGACAGCAGTGGCTGGCACATCACTGCCTGAAATCCCCTTGGTATGCGCCTCTTTTTGCTGTCAGCAGAGAGGAGAGAAATAGAAATGTGTGCTTGCTGCTCCCTCTTTGTTTCTATCCATGCCCAAGCACAAAGGCCACCTCTCCGATAAAGCATACCGAAGGGAAGAGAATTGGTCTGGGGTGAGTGCTGTGAAGTTGCCTGCACTTTTTGCACTCTACAGGACAAGTTTATTTATTTCTGTCTCCAGCTGAGAGTAGCAACATGGCATTCCCTGATCCCCCTGACAATTCCCCGGGGCTCTAGGATTCCTGTTTCTCTTGACCTGTTTCACAGCTGGTGGCACTGCCGCTGACCTGGATTTGCTCTCCTTAGCTTAGACGACATGGCAGCTCAGAAGATGCATGGATTCGACAACACGAAAACTCCATCTCTTTAAACAACACACACACACACACACACACACACACACACACACACACACAGAGAGAGAGAGAGAGAGAGAGAGAGAGAGAGAGAGAGAGAGAGAGAAGGAGAGAAGTCATTTCTGGAGTCAGAGAGGGTTTCGGTTCCAATCTGGCTCCAGGTCTCCAAATTTCAGCTCTGCCACTTGCTAGCTAGGACAGGTCATTACACTGAACATCACAGCCTTCCCCTTCCTTACCTGTGCGGTAGTATTGTCCACCTCACAGGGCTGTTGAGAGAATTAGATAAGATAGCTTAGTGCCTGGCATATAGCAGCAGTCATTAAATGTTTGCCATGCTGATGTTACTAGTATTTTTCACTTTAATTCTTATTATTTTCCATATTATATTTACTTTCATTTCCTTTCTCATAAACTACCTCTGAAGGCTTGATAGGTTTTTGTTTTAAATCTAAGGGGAAGCTAAAAGAATAATCTATTTATCTTTTTTTTTTTTTAACAAAGAACTTGTAATTATCTGGGGAAATTAATTATAAACAAAAGGAAAAATTAGGAATGATGTGTTATATGAACTATTTTAATTATTTCTAAAGAAAACAAGCATTCTTTGTAGTTAAAAAAAACTGAGTTTTAGATAAATCCATTACCACTCAAGTTTACAAGTTGATGTGGTGAGTAAGTACAAAGAACAAGGTTTAAAAAAAGGTTTTTTATGTGTGTGTTATTTAGAAAATAATCTAACTAAACCAGTGGAACTAAACTTTTTCAGTCTCAGAAGGCTTTTAGATTGATAGAAATTATTGATGGCCCCAAAGAGCTTTTGTTTATGTGGGTCATATCTGTCAATACAATATTAAAAATTAATATAAGAAAACCTAAAAATATATCGATTCATTTAGAAAATAAAAATAAAACCAATGCATTCTAATATAAATACCAATTTTAATGAAGAAAAAATTATTTTCCAAACACCTCCCCACAACAAAAATGAGAAGAGGCCAATGTATATGAACATATTTCATTATGATAACAATGCACAGCATGAAAT
>RJWJ010018332.1:0-31729 GCA_004363605.1 Indri indri | reverse complement strand
CCTGTAGTCCCAGCCACTCGGGAGGCTGAGGCAGAAGGATCCCTTGAACCAAGGAGTTTGGGGTTGCAGTGAGCTATGATAATGCCAATGCACTCCAGCCTGGGCGATAGAGCAAGACCCTGACTCAAAAAGAAACAAAAAACCCCACAATGGCATTGAGGACATTATAGTAACAATGGATAATATTAGAATAGGGATTGTAAATTAGATAAAATAAAGGTATTAATATTTCTTGAACTTGACAACTACTATGGTTATGTAAGAGAATGTCTTATTTTTAGAGTACCCGCAATGAAGTTTTAAAGGGTAGAGGAGTACATGGCTTGAGGTTTCAATACACTGTTAGATAGTGGGAAACCTGCAGACTGCTACTCTTACAAGTGGAGTCCGTGTAAAAGGGTGTGCATCTGACCATTGAACCACCTCCCCCAGAGAGGACAAAGACCTCAGTCGGTAAGGAGGTTAAAAATTTAAAATCGTGATCCCTATACCCCTCATGTCCCACAGCATCGTTATATTTCTGTTAATTTTTTTCATCTCATCCCCAAAGCAATTTCTGTGGTTTCTGTATCTCTAGAGAACCTCCGAAAGAATACACAGCTATCCATTTGGGAAGACTTAGCTATCTGCTTCTTGTCCGAGTAGGTGACAGTCACCCTTTGATGATGTGATTTTTAAAACTTTGCTCAAATATCGTAACAGTCTCAAATTTCCCCAGAACTGACCTCCCCAAGAGCACTGGCTTTCATGCAGGAAAATCATCTCTAACATGTAATCCTTGTGCGTAAAAAGCTGGCTCAAAAATGTGACAAGAGATTAAGCTCTGGATAAGCAGTGGGAATAAATTGCATTGTTTACAGGGCACATTTTTTTATTAGCTATGTCAGCATTCTTTTTTTTCTTTTTCCCTTATGGAGGTATAAACGTTTTGGTTACATAAATTGCTTTTGTACTATTTGAGTCAAAGTTATAAGTGTGCCCATCCCCCAGATAGTAGACCACACATTTTGTTTGTTAAATATGAATGTTGGAAGATGTGTGAAATATAACAAGTGAGAAAGATGGTTACTAAATGATTCTTCTTCAGCACCCATTAGTAAACAAGCATTTTTATGAGCATCTGTTACAGGCAAGATAGCATGCTAAGTGTTAAAGATAATTTAAACATGATGCCTGACTTTGTACCTTTGTACTAGAGGACCTTGGCGAGGATCAGGAAAGCTCAGGAAAGAGACTGAGATTCCATTTTATTTAATTTAAAAGCTTAACATTTTGGGAGGTGTGACTGACCGTGCCCCCGAGGAAAGAAAAGCTCTGTTGACCATGGAATGAGCTGCTCAGGCTGTTAGAATAAAACAATGACAGCAATAGCAGCAGTAAGTAGGCACAGCCCTTGCATTTTAGAAATTATGTGAAAAATTGGAACAAATCCTGAAAAAAAGTTATGATAGTGTAAAAGCAGTGCAAAAAAAACTCTTCTTAAGAGAAGTCTAGAGTAATCAAGGTTGTGTTGCCTAGGATGACAATACTTAATGACTGTCTTCAAGTGTATAAAAGAATGCTTCAGGAGAAGTTATTGCCTAGTTTTTCTCCAGCTTCACTGGGATTTAAACAGAAGAAATTGAGTTCAAATTTTAAAAGACTTTTTAATTAAACATTTGGATTTATTGATCTTGGAAAATCAAACCCAGAAATGAGCTATTAATATAATGAGCTTCTGCGGTTTCGATATTCCTAGAGGGCATTCAAAAGAATAAACAATTATCTACTCTGGAAGACTTGGATATCTGCTTCTCATCTGAGTAAGTGGGAGCTATTCATTAATGATAATAGTATAATGCCAATGGAAGCCCGTTACTTCTGTCCCAAATGGTTTTCCCACTGGCCTCAAACAATTTTCCCACCAGTGCTCCTACAGTGCCTGGGATTCTCACATTAGCTATTCCTTTCAGATGAAGGCATGCAGAGTCTCAATAAAAATGTAACTGTGTCTGATGGGGTGACGCATTCTGCTATTATCAGCCATTAACACCTCATCTCTTTAAGTTACCAAACTAGTAAGGCACCTATCAGGGACCCTTAGTAAATGAGAGACAAAACAAGTAAGTTTTGATAATAGGGACACAACTGGAGAAACTTTAGGATTCTTCTGGGGAGGAAAAGTTGAGGTGGGTTGCCACCGTTAGTGACCTCAGGGAGCCACAGGAGAGAGCACTGAGATTTCAGCTTGTCTCATGTCATCTTTGCTCTCCCCTCCCCTCCCTCCTCTCGCTTCTCTCCCCCTCCCACCCAGGCTGTCCCTGTCCTTCTGCATTTATTTTGCAATTATCACCAGGCACTCCACTAGGTGCTAGAGACGCCCACCTAGGTTCTGAACACGCCTTGAACGCATTTAGTTCCATTTAATTTTCCAAAGGGGAATGCTATTATTTGTGTACTGCACAGAATTAAATTGATTATTTCACCTCCTTTTGTTGACCAAGACTCTCGGTACTAGAGCAAAGAGCACATTGCAGGAAACACCTTCCTGTCTGAGACTCACTCGCACCAACACAGTAGCAGCAGAGAAACGGAAGCCATGTCATTCTTGGCATGTAGGCGCTTACCCTTTAACCGTCACAACTATAAGCAATTGATATCCACTTTGATTTGCCCTATCATAGTTTATCAGCTTTTTTTTTAGCCCAAAGAATCCATTGTTGTTTTTTTTTTCTGTCCAGTAGAGGATGGGATTTAGGCATCTTTCTACTGTCTCCTAAGTACTTGGTGGTGCAATTAATTTGTAAGACCACCCAATGACTCTTGCATCCTCTGTAGAAAAGTAAAAAACAAAAACCAAAGTTCCCTATAGGTGTGTTAACTCAGAAAACCCCACTTATTTAGCCATTTAACTTTATACTTATTTTTCCAAAATAAAGTTTAATGCAATAGCATCATGCTTAAAATATTAAAATCACTTTAGTAAGTATTAAAACAACAGTTCAAATGATATATAGCAAAATGTAAAGGATTAGACACAAATATTTACAACTGAAACTTTTCCTCTCTAATCCCTAATTGTTGCAATTTGTTCATTCCGCAAATTTTTACTGAGAGCCTACTTTGCACAGGCTGGGTGCTAGGCACGGAGCATACAGTGTAAACAGCATGACTGCCAAGTCTCGTTGTCCTTTTCTCCACCCACACTTTTCACCAAGCTTGAATAAAACCAGACCCTGGTGAAAAATGGACTGTTTTCTAAAGATTCAGTTTTAAAGTTTCCTATGGGAAACCTGCAACTGAATTTCCCCTGGGAAGAGAAACATCAAAGGGCAGTTACATTTTAATACCACCTGCAAAGGCGACGTACAAATCTGCTTGAAGTACAGTGCGGAGGGACCTGCTTAACTCCCTCTAACCAGGTTCAAAATAGTTTCAAAGAGCACGTTGCAACTCAGGGCGAGTGGACCACGACTGCCCCGGTCCTCTGTTCAAGTGCAAAGGAGCCAGAACGCCAGCGCGGCAGATACTCCAGGGCATAACACATCCTTCTGCTGCCTCCATTGGCACGAGACGAGTCATGTCTCACAGCAAACAGTCCTCAGATGTCCCCAGTTGTGGATCAAAAGGCAGCTGAACCCACGGAAGGGGAGAAGTGTGAGATCACTGCTCTCAGACTGGAAGCCAAAAAGCCTCTCGTGCAAGTATGTGGCACTCAACTCGAGGCAACTCCAGCAACCGCAAGTCTTGAAGTTCTGGACCACCCTGTCCTGGCCACGTGTACTCCGCGACTCATGCCCCAGTGACTGTCCCCCTCACAGCCTCGGAGGCCTGTATCTTTCTCCACTGAGCTTCATTCTCACTTTTCTCAGTCGCACTGATCTTCCATGTGTTGATTGAAGGACTGAGAAACTAGTTCACTGAGTCTCCACTGGCATTTTCCTGGGTGCCCCAGGCAGTTTAACATCATATTTACACCATCTGCCCCTCTCCCCCACTGGTCAAGCTGGGAACTGGAACTAGTTCAGATATTTTCTCTCTATTTTCCTGATTCCTTCTTCCCAATTTCAGTCCTGCCTACTCACCCACTACGCTCTTGGTTGGAATTGGTCCCTCCTTCCTGCATGCCACTCCCATGCTTGTTTTATGTTTGATTCCCCTATGAGATTATACATCCATTGAGGGCTGGGACCTTGTCTTAATCACCTTTGACACTCCAGTCAAATATAGTTGTAGGAGCTGGGTGTGCCTGTAGTCCTAGCTACTCGGGAGACTGAGGCAGGAGTAATGCTTGAGCCCAAGAGTTTGAGGCCAGCCTGGGCAACATAGCAAGACCCTGCAGAAGGAAAGAAGGAAGGAAGGAAGGAAGGAACGACGGATACTCAAAAAATATTTGATAAACAAGTGACTGTATCTACTAGTGTGATTGACTTTTCAAAATAGACAAGTCAATCACTGCATCAGTTTCAACTCCGAATTGCTCCCCTCCTTCCTGTGCTGGCAATGTGTATAATTTGACACAGATGTATATTCAGTTGTGTACCTCTAAAAATATAAAAAATCACATAATACTGTTTTCTGATATAGAATATCTTCTTAAAAGTATAATATGATTTTTAAAGTAGATTGAAAGAAAATTTGAAAGGACATAAAGGAGATAGCAATTGATTTCTCCACAAACTTTAGAGTACTGCTCTGAATAGTATTAGGTGAATAACAACCCTCTTAAAATTCAAACTCCAAAGCCAAAGTCAGTAGATATTCTGTTCTTCATTTCTTTTATTTTTCTAGCTAGAGATTATTAGCCATACTGAGTTTGCATATTATTTGCTAAAGCACCTCAGTACTGCAGAATTCAATGTCAATCACATGAGTATTAATCATATAAGAATTTACATTATTTTAATGCATTTTATGAATTTATTAGAACATTATTCTCCCTGAAATGGACTGCACTCTTTGTGCTAAAGAAGTAGTCTTGGATCCCAAAATTCAAAATTAATTATAGGTTAACTGTATTACATATGTTTGCTACACATAACAACGCATATGTCAAGACCAAATTAAATTTTACAGTAAAATTTTATTAATGAAATACCTTATGTAGCTATTATCTTATGAATGTGACTATTTAGCCCTTTTTCATTTTGGCAATATTGGACTCAGCTAAAGATTCCTCCATGCCTTCATAATCATCAGTACATGTTGTTCGTATTTTGGTAAGGTCAAGAAGAATTTATGGTTTGGAAATAACCATTTCTACAACACCTGCTCGTGAACGGGTATTGTGATCAGATCCCACAGGTGGAAATGATTAGGAAACCAATACAGACAAAATGAGTGGTGTAATATTATTTCTGCTGTCCTAAAATCATCTTAAAAATAAATTACAAAGCAGTTGATATAGAGACAACGAGATCAGATAGACATCTTTCATCTCCTCAAAACACGTGGGGCAGTTCTGATTCGTGCTAAATGAAAGTCTGTATCATATATCTGTGTTTTCCTTTTTTGGAGAATAAATGTCAGAAAAATATTTCATTAAATAGCACAGAGGTGTGGCTGAACGGTTGACACGGAGGTGAATGTCTCCCTGGCCACATGGGGGCTGGGTAAGCTTCCTAGACCATCAACCTCCTGCCTCTTGCTGGCAGCTGGCAAGCACAGGACCTGAGCATTTACTGATGAAATTATAAGCACACAAATGAAAGCAAAAGGAGGTTTTTGTTTGTGTTGCCTTCTAACTCTTTTGTTTCCCTGCCATTGTTAGGCACTGAGATAATATGCAACAGAGACATTGCACCACATATAACTCTAATTCATAATGTTTGGCAATCTGTAAATATTTATGGAATGCCTATTGTATGCTCTGTATTAAACTCAGTGAATGTTTAGAAAACTTCTAGTTAGGTGTCCTGCCCAATATTATAGTAGTTGTTAATGGATACAAAAGCAGAACACATTCTTCTACAATATTTTCTAAAAAAATAAATACATAAAAATCAAAAAGTAGAACACAAAAGCTGTATCTTGTAGGCACATATAATTAGAATGCTGATTAGGTATATACAGGATATATTAATAATTTTCTATTATTTTATACACATACATATACCCATATACCCTTGTACATACATAGATTTAATTTCTATTTTTATGTTCTCTGCATTGCTCTGTTTCTTTTTTTCCGTCTCTTTTTCCTGATTTGCTGGTTTCTTTTCATGCATTCTTCTAAGCAATATGAAGTATGATAATCAAATGATCTGATTCTGCCTTATGACGTTCAGGGCAGATACTGAACTGGGCTCTACTCATTACCGTCTTTACCATCCTCTTATTCTTTTCCTATGGGACCAGCCATCCTGGGGTTCATTCTTCCTGCTTTAGAAGTCACAGCATTAGCACAGCTGAGGGGTTAAAGGCAGGACCTCTGGATTCAGAACGCGTGGCCTCATGGCTCCTACCGCAGACAAGCTTGAAACCTTGGACAAGACTCTTATGCTCTCTAGGCTTTAATATTCTCATTTGTAAAGTGGAGATAATAATAGTACCTAATCCTCATGGGGCTACTCTAAAATACTCAAGAAAAACTGGCAATCGTGACTGTTGTTGCTATTATTCTAGCTCAGCAACCCTGAGAAAGAGAGCGCCTGTGAAATTTATGTGCAATCTCCACTGAGATATAATATTAGCTGCTGTTCCAAATATCTGCCCTTTCCCGCCTGCTTTTCCCACAGCCTCGTTTGGATCCTTCCTTCTCTGTCTCTCCTGACATTCATCTGGCACTAGCTGTTTCCCACCTGGTATTTCCAGTTACCATTGTGTCCACCCCGTGTGTATCTCTGTATCGATTCTACCGATTGATTCTATTGGTCTTGGAGGACAAGAATAATGCCTGGTGAATCCTTGTCTCCCCAGTACCTTGTCTTATGTATTATGCCTGCTGTAAATATAATCAATAACTATAAGAAATAATTGACGTTTAGCTATGGTACATCTTTCTTTTCAATTACATGAGTGCCCATTGTATCAGTGAATCAAAGTATCTTACTTTCTTGGTCAGCTTCGAATCAATTTTCAGAATAAAGTTGGGCATCACTCAACAAATGATACTTAATATACCCTTAGTAAACATGGACTGGGCTTATATAATCTCAGGAAAAATGAAATCAAAGTTTCTTTCTCCCTTCAAACACTAAACAACTGATTTAGGTTTCAGCAATTCTTTTCTGGCACTCCTGTGAATGCCGCTTGTTTAGTCCTATTCTCCCCATGAGATGCGCTCTCTCTGAGTACGTTAGTATTGACAAGAGTATGAAGACCCTTCTTACATGAGTCTTGAGATTTCTATCTTTACAAAGGTCCCAACGCCCTTGTAAGAATTTAATAGGGCATAGCAGATATAGACAAGTCTGAAAAACTTAATCAAAGGAAACAGCTTTGACTGTTTTGGGCTGATGTTTCTGGAAGTTCTTATAGTACAAAGCATGACAAGAAACTCTTCTCCATCTGTCAATGTGCGTTTCCTAAGCATTAGTGGGATTGAGGACCCCAAATGCAGGTGCAGGGGTAGTTCCAAGGCCATGATGACTCATCAGAATCCATTTTATACTCCTCCACCCCAAAAAACACACACCTACATCCTGCAAGCAGTGTTGGTTCATCGCAAATGGAACTGGCGTTATCCTAGGCCACATGCCCCTAAAATATGCAAGTGGCTTAAACCCAGGCTGGTCATAGGTGTGGTGAGTACAGGTGGGGTATCTGTTTGCTACTTTAAGGGACCTGAAGGAGGTCTTTCTGTCCTCAGGTCACTTCTCCATAATCCCTGAATTCCTTTACTTTTATACAATTTGATATTCTATCAAAGACGATCAAACCCTTTAGATTAGTCAGAAAGTAATTTTCAAGCACCTGGAGGCTGTTTGAAGGACACGGGTGGTTTTGGTTGTCACAGCGACTGGGAAGCCTCTACTGGCATGACCCGGGTAGGACCACCCTTTGGCATCTGCTTTGGCTCTATCCAGCCACGTAAAATGTTTACCTGCCTTAGCACTGGGAGGCGGGGAGCTGAGCAGGGTAAAATGCCTGAGTGAATATAATAGGAAATTAAAGAAGATAATAAAGATATTAAGTTCTTTATAAGTGTTACTGAGGGATGCCAAGAGTTACAAGGCACCACAGATCAGTTAATCCTTCAAACTGCCTTTGTCTATTGACATAATCATCACCCACCTTGGATTTTTCTGGGCTATACATGCTATTCATATTTATGTCTTCATTTGAATCTCACTATAAAACTAAAAGGTAGGCAGGCTGGGGACTGCTATTACCATAGTTGATTGTTTTGAGGGGACACAAGTCACTGAAGCCCTCTTTTAAAAAGAAAAGTTTATGGAGGGAAGTGGCCAATTATCTTTCTTGACTGACATCGAATTTTCCTGTTAGTCCAGTATTTCAGATCTGTCATCCACGAGGGCCTGGGAGGAGTGGAGTTGTCCTGGGAAGTGGCGGATGAAGGGAGAGGCCTCCGGTGGTGGTCACTGTGACTCAGTGGGCAGCGCGGATGCAGCTGGTGTGAGCGGTGGGGCCAGGAACGAGGAGGACAAGTGCATGGCCAGAGATCAAGGTCATGGTGGCAGAACTGTAGCACCACAGGACTACTGAAACATGGATTGCTTGCTTCACCTCTTTGCCAAAGGCTAGGCCTTTATACCAAAATAAAAGACTTAAATAATGAAATTGATGAGATGGATTATGTATCTCATTTATTCATCGTATTCGTTGATTATTTACTATGGCCAAGGACTGTGCCAAATGCTGTAGATAGAAAGATAAAGAAGACACACCTCCCCTACCCCAACCCAGCACTACTTCTGCTCAAAGATATCCACTGTCCTAACTTCTAACATCTTCGATTAGGTGTACCTGTTGTTTAATAATATATCTGCAGAAATGATTAAAATCATGCAAAAGAACTTAGCTACAATCATGTTCATTACAGTGTTTTTTCAAATAATAGGGAAACATAGGAAGCAACTTAAATGTCTAAGAGAAGAGCTGGTGGGGTATGTTGTATTACCACACTCGTGTGATGGAACACCGAACAGCTATGCAGAGTAAACAAAAATTCATTGTGGTGGAAAGATGTTAGTATCCTTATATGAAAAAAATTTACATAAGAGTGTGCATAATATGGTTGTAAAGATATATAACTCACATGTTTTTGCATTTCCCAAGTTTTCTACTATCAGAATGTGTTATTTTTATAAGCAGAAAATATCATTTTATAAAGAAATGGGGGTGGTTTTACTGAAAGTCCGAGGCTACAATGGAGAATGAAGTCGGCATTGTTCCTCATTGTTGCTGAGGCCAGTATAGAATCAAACGGGCTCAAGTTGAAACGGGAGAGTTTCCAATTAGAAAGAAGAAGATGGCATAACTGTGGGGGGCAGACAGAGTTCCCAGCCTGATGAGAGTCTTTCTCTTCTCTCATTGAAACCTCTCATGCTTCAACCTCTACCCAGTCCTCTTATTCCGAGCTCAGCAAAGAGAAACAACAATGGGCTCATCTCCCCACCTACCCTTTAAAACAGACCCGCACTGTTCTCTCTGGGACGGCCTGACACGATTCTCTGGGCTGGGCAGTGTAAATGTTCTTACTGCCTTACAGATTCCGCCAGGCCTTCCTGCTAGATGGATCAGATAATATGATGAGATCAGGAACTTGTGTTCCCGCTAGAAAAGGACTGGTGGTCTCACAAACAGCCCTCACCCTCCTTAGTTCAAGTTCAAGAGTCCAAGCTTCCACTCTCACGGGAACACCTGACGCTGCCTTGCACACTGGCCGCTTCTCTTACAGTTTTCGCAGCTAAAGTGATGACGTGTCACCTCCTTCAGTCACCTGGAAATATTTTGGCAATACCTGCAGAGTATTGCCTGGTTTTCATTTTTTCAGTTTTTACCTCATTCGTAACACAGTGCCTTTCACTATATATTTGATGGTGTCATCCTTTAGTGCTGCAGTCCCCAACCCCTGGTCTGTGGCCCGTTACGAACCAGGCTACACAGCAGGAGGTGAGCTGCGGTTGAGCAACTGAAGCTTCATCTGTATTTACAGCCGCACCCCATCACTCACATCACTGCCTGAGCTCCGCCTCCTGTCAGATCAGCAGTGGCATTAGATTCTCACAGGAGCACGAACCCTACTGTAAACTGCACATGCGAGGGATCTAGGTTGTGGGCTCCTTATGAGAATCTAATCCCTGATGATCTGAAGTGGAGCTGAGGTGGTGATGCTAGTGCTGGGGAGTGGCTGCAAAGGCAGATAATCATTAGCAGAGAGGTTTGACTGTACAATAAATGTAATGCACTTGAATCATCCTGAAACCATCCTCCTCCCACCTGGTCAGTAGAAAAATTGTCTTCCACGAAATCGGTCCCTGGTGCCAAAAAGTTTGGGGACCGCTGCTCTAGTGAATCAGCAAAACGCAGGAGAAGAAGACACCCAGGGCGAGAAACTAGGAGAGCCAATCCAATCAATGTGCATCCATTCTGAAGCACCCGAATGAGCACACGATCCTGCCACATATGCTTCCTTTATACAAAAAAAAAAAAGGTTTTTATTCTACAAAAATTGTTATTCCATCTTTGATGGTTTTGACAGTAACATTAGGGAATTCCTCCAACTTTATTTCCCATAGCCTCAAAGCTACAGTCTTTTCTAATAGACCCAACCAGCCTTCTCTCTCTGAATTCTTCTCCACGTTCTTAAAATCCTCCTTCCTATTTAACTGATTTTTTTTTTGAGACACTCTGTCACTTGGGCTAGAGTGCAGTGGCCTCATCACAGCTCACTGCAACCTCAACCTCCTGGGCTCAAGCGATCCTCCTGCCTTAGCCTCCTGAGTAGCTGGGACTACAGGTGCACGCCACCACACTGGCTAATTTTTCTATTTTGTGTAGAGATGGGGACTTGCTCTTGCTCAGGCTGGTCTTGAACTCCTGGCCTCAAGTGACCCTCCCGCCTCCATCTCCCAAAGCGTTACTATTACAGGAATAAGCCACCACGCCCAGCTTATTTACTTGATTTTTAAGAATCACACATGTGTTTTCTGTTCTTAATTATATATCTTTCACTGCTGGAGTGTCACCACTTGGAACTCCTTTTAAAAGAGTCTGAAGAGAGGCCAAGGCGGGCGGATCGTTCTGAGTTCGGGAGTTCGAGACCAGCCCGAGCGGGAGCGAGACCCCGTCTCTACCAAGAATGGAGGGAGATTAATTGGACAGCTAAAAATATATATAGAAAAAAAAAATTGGCCGGGCATGGTGGCACATGCCTGTGGTCCCAGCTACTCGGGAGGCTGGGGCAGTTGGATCGCTTGAGCCCAGGAGTTTGAGGTTGCTGTGAGCTGGGCTGACGCCACGGCACTCGCCCCAGGCAAGAGAGTAAGACTCTGTCTCAAAAAAAAAAAAAAAGAGTCTGAAGAAAAAAATATTCCCTCCCCCTATCTAGTATTTGTTGTTGGTAATCATCTTAGAAATTAAACAGATATAGTTCCTTCAGAAAAATATCTGCTGCTCCCTATAAAAGCCCCTAATGAAGAGTTTGCAGTGGTATTGTGTCCTTCGTGCAAAACCAACTTAAAATATGATGTTAATTGCATACAGTAACTTTTTTTGTTGTCTAACAAACATCTGCATGGAAGTCACATGGAAGTCAAGAGCAATTGGGTCACTCTTGAACGACTGGAACCCATCAGCCATGTCCCATTTCAAAGCGATGTTCACTATGTCTGAATTTTGACCTTCTTCCTTTCAGGACTTCCAAAGGATTCAAAATAGCTACAAAGCATAGCATGGTGCCTTTTGCGTGTGAGAGAGCAAATCTGGTTCTAGGGGTTAGTGTTTGTTACTGCAGTCCCACGATAGGCAATCTTGCCGTGGGCTATTCAGTAACTACAGGGGACCAGGCGCCGTGTCTTCGGAGCTCAACCTGGCTGGATTTGTTCCTCTGAGAGAGCGAAGTTGAGAGGGGGAAGATAGCAAGGTTCCCACAAACCTTAAAGAGAAACATCTGTTGCAGTGTGTGCGCCGAGTTCAGCAGGGAGGAAGCCAACCCCTGACCAGGTCAGATCTCAGTACCGCTGTCCTTCTGCTAAACTGAAAATTACTCAGACAGTCAAGGGATGTGTAAAAATTATTATAGTCAAAGAGCTCTTAACGATTTCTTTTCTTCTGGATTTGATAGGAAATGTTTGTGCTGACTCAGGCTGAGTCCAAATGACTATTGTGAATTCAATAAAAAAAAGTTTAAGAGGGACAAAAGGACACTGTGGCCACCACTGTATAATTACACATGTTGGATGACCACTGGCTGGGCCGAAGAACCACCAGGCTAAACAGCACTTTTCCCTGGCGAATGGTTTCCACCCTTGCCGTACGCACTGTGTTTATACAGAAACAGCTCTGATATACACATGGCTCATCAATATTAATTTTCACATCAATGAAATGTTGCCAACTAAGAAAGGGAAAAAACATTGGACTATAGGCCACAGCCACTCACTGTCCCTGTGACCTTGAGGAAGTCCCAACCTCACTGGGTCTCACTTTCTCTACCTGTAAAATGAGGATAACAGCATTCTTCCCATTTTCCTTACCTGGTAGTTGCGTATTACACATTCATGATGCTGTAGCCTATTTATTTATTTGGTAAACAGTTAAATGGTAGTTGCTATGTGCCAGGCAGTTATATTAACTCATTTAAATCTCATAACAATTCTATAAAGAAGGTATTATTATTTTTATCCCCATTTTACAGATGAGGAAACTAAGATGTAGAATTTAATAACTGGCAAAAATTGAACAACTGTAAATTATTAATGTCAAGAATTTTTGTTTCGGAGCCGGGCGCGGTGGCTCATGCCTGTAATCCTAGCACTCTGGGAGGCCGAGGCGGGTGGCTCGCTCAAGGTCAGGAGTTCGAGATCAGCCTGAGCAAGAGCGAGACCCCATCTCTACCAAAAAATAGAAAGAAATGATCGGGACAGCTAAAAATATATAGAGAGAGAAAAAATTAGTCGGGCATGGTGGCACATGCCTATAGTCCCAGCTACTCGGGAGGCTGAGGCAGAAGGATCGCTTGAGCCCAGGAGTTTGAGGTTGCTGTGAGCTAGGCTGACGCCACAGCACTCACTCTAGCCTGGGCAACAAAGCGAGACTCTGTCTGAAAAAAAAAAAAAAAAAAAAGAATTTTTGTTTCCCTGCAATCACGAAAGTGGCTAGCATTTCTTCTGCAATTCTGACTTCTACACTCCTAAATTAATTTCCACAAGCTCTCAGGGCTTCTGGGATTCTGCCAGAATTCATTTCCTTGCCTCCCTGTGCTGTGCTTGCCTACTGTTAAGGGTTAAATTGTGTCCCCTGCCCCTAAAACTCACATGTTGAAATCCTAAAATCCCAATATTTCAGAATGTGACTATATTTGGCATTAGGGTCTTTTAAGAGGTAATTCAGGTTAAACTAGGTCATTAGGGTGGGCTCTAGTCTAATATGACTGTTGTCCTTGTAAGAAGAGAAGATTAGGACACACACCCACACAGAAGCACCACATGAAACACCAGAGGAAGACAGCCATGGCCATCTGTCAGTTAGGAGAGAGGTCTTAGAAGAAACCAACCATGATGGAACTTCGATCTCAGGCTTCTAACCTCCATAATTGTGAGAAAACAAGTTTGTGCTGTTTAAGCTTCCCAGTCTGTGGTACTTTGTTATGGCAGCCTATAATGGTTAATTTTATGTGTCAACTTGACTAAGCCATGGAGTGCCCAGATATTTGGTTGAAATTATTCTGGTGTGTCTGTGAAGTTGTTTCTGGATGAGATTAACATTTGAATTGGTAGACTGGGTAAGGCAGGTGGTCCTTCCCAATGTGGGTGGGCCTCACCCTATCTGTTGAAGGCCTGAATAAACCAAAAGGCTGAATGAGGGAGAATTCACTCTCCGCCTGTCTTCAAGCTGGAGCATTGTTCTCATCCTGCCTTTGGACTGAAACTCAGACTAGAGCTTACACCATTGGTTCTCCTGTTTCCCGGGTCCTTCAGATACAGACTGGAACTATACTGTGAGCTCCCCTGGGTCTCCAGCCTGCAACTGCAGATCGTGGGACATCTTAACTTCCATAACTGTATGAGCCCTTTTTTTTTTTTTTTTTTTTTTTGAGACAGAGTCTCGCTCTGTTGCCCTGGCTAGAGTGAGTGCCGTGGCGTTAGCCTAGCTCACAGCAACCTCAAACTCCTGGGCTCAAGCAATCCTACTGCCTCAGCCTCCCCAGTAGCTGGGATTACAGGCATGCACCACCATGCCCGGCTAATTTTTTCTATATATTTTTAGTTGTCTGATTAATTTCTTTGTATTTTTAGTAGAGACGGGGTCTCGCTCTTGCTCAGGCTGGTCTTGAACTCCTGAGCTCAAACAATCCGCCTGCCTCGGCCTCCCAGAGTGCTAGGATTACAGGCGTGGGCCACTGCGCCCGGCTGAGCCAGTTTCTTATATCTCTTTGCATCTGTTATAGGTATGGATATAGAGAGACAGGTATCTATACACCTCTATATCAATCTATCTCTATCTCTATCTCTATCTATGTAGATATATATCTCTATCTCCTATTGGTTCTGTTTCTCTGGAGAACCCAGACTACTCCACAGCCTTAGCAAACTGATACACCTACCTCCATAATTTTTGCTTGGGATGTTCAATTTAGCCTACCAAAATTCTATCCAAACCAACTCATTATTTTAAACATCTATATTTAAAGGGAAGAAAACAAGTGTTTATCATACATTACCTATAAGAACTGTATCCATGGGTAACCAAATATTAGATGTGCAGAAGTTTCTCTTTTTGAAAATATTACACATAACAAGTAAATACAGAATGATAAAATTAAAAAAAAATTTTTTTTGGACCTAGGCTTTGAACATCAATAGCTGCTAATATAACAAAAAGAGCCTGCACACCTCCTGATGGAAGAATACACCATGATCCGTGAAGCCATCTTCAAAAAAAACTTGAAACTAAGCCAGGTGCAGTGGTGCGTACCTGTGATCCCAGCTCTTCAGGAGGCTGAGGTGGGAAGATAGAGCACAGGAGTTCAAGGCTGCCATGTATTATGATCACGGCTGTGAATAGCTGCATTTGAGCCTGGGCAACACAGCAAGATCCCCATCTCTAAAAAGTAAAAAAATTTTAAAAAGTAATTGAACCTAAATCTGATGAAACCTCTAGATCCAACTACCAAATTACAGAAAATATAGAGAACAGAGGAACATGTTAAACCACACCATGGGGAAGCAAGCAGCAAATTTCATACTTTGGGAAACTCTATGGGAAAAATAACCTGGTGTCTTCAACTAATACATTTCAAGAAAAATAATGACATTTGACATATTACTAATAATGTATGATAGTTATGAGATCTCTGGGTATTTGAGCACCAGAGCCGAAGAAAATATTGTTAATTTTTTTTTCTTTTTTTTTTGAGACAGGGTCTCACTCTGTCACGTGTGCTAGAGTGCAGTGGCATCATCACAGCTTACTACAACCTCAAATTCCTGGGCTCAAGCCATCCTCCTGCCTCAGCCACCCGAGTAGTTGGGACTACAGGTGCAAACCACCATCCCCAGCTAAGTTTGGTTTTGTGTTTGGTTTTCTTTTTTAATAGAGACAGGGTCTCGCTATTGCCCAGGCTGGTCTCTAACTCCTGGCCTCAAGGGGTCCACTCGCTTCAGCCTCCCAAGTAGCTGGGAATACAGACGTGAGCCACCACACCTGGTGTTCTCTGACCTCTCTTAATGCTGAATCACAGATGTATTCATATGAATATTCTTTCCCTTCTCGTATGTCAAGGGAGAAATTGGCCTAGATACTACTAAAATTTTAAAGTTTTCTTTTGGTAAATATCAGTAGCCACCATTGTTTAAATGTGAATAGTGGCTATGTACATAGAAATAGAAAGTGTATCAGTTTCCTATTGCTGCTGTAACAAATTGCCACAAACTTAGAGGCTTAAAACAACAGAAGTTTATTATCTTATAGTTTTAGAGGCATAAAGTCCAAAGTAGGCTGTGATCCTTCTGGCAGCTCCCGGGGGGATCAATTTCTTGCCTTTTCCAGCTTCTAGAGTCTGCCTGCGTTCCTTAGCTCACGGCCCGCATCCTTTCAGCCTTTGCTTCTGGCATCTCATCTCTGTCTCTGACTCTCACCCTCCTGCCTCTGTCTCATAAGGACCCCTGTGATTATGTTGGGCCCAGCGAGATAACCCGGTATAATCTTTCCATTTCAAGGTCCTTAATCACATCAGCAAAATCTCTTTCGCCAGGGCCTTATAAAGTAACATATCCGCAGGTTCTGGGGATTAGAACAGAAACATCGGGGGCCATTATTCAGCCTACCACAATAGGTGTATAGATATCTATCAGGTGGTATGTTACAAGGAAAGCGGACTGATTTTTGCTACATGTAAAAAGATCTTCACTCGTAGACAAAAGCTTGATAAAGTCCCCGCTCTTACACTTCTTCGTGACAGAAAGTTTCACTTGTGGGCAGATCCTATGATATTCTGACAGCAAGATCTGCCAACCTCTAGATGAGATCCTGGTAAAGTCTGAGTAGACACGGACAACACAAGTTTCTAGATCCCGATCACCGCTAGACTTGCTGAGCTCTCACATCTCTTTCCTGCAGAAAGCAGAGTGCACAAAAACTTTCTAGTGAAGACTTACCTTATTTCCTATTTCAGAGAATGAAAAAGTATTTCTAACATCCACTGTCTAACAACCATGCTGTGAAGATTAGGTAACTGTACTTAAAAAAGCTACAGTGCACACAGCCACCCCTCTTGTGTGGCTTTCTGATTAGGGTACTTTCAATATTTGTTATCCAGCCCAGGGTGTGGGTGAAATCTGTCACACAAATACACCTCATGCTGCTAATTCTGAAGGATTTTCATGTTCATTACTACACGGACAATATAATGGAAGGCCTATTCTGTCGTTCTCTGTTAGAAATTAATCTTTGATAGAAGTTAATCTACTTTACTCTCGTGTAAATACAGGTGCTTTAACTTCATACCCAGGCTTAATTAAGTCTCAAATGTTTATAGAAACAAAATGAGATGCATTAAATATAAATAATTGAGTTTTCTCACATGTTGTTTGCTGCGGAAAGGTCAGATAAATTTTAAAACATTCTTATGGTTTGCTTAGAATCACTTCCTAGTATGGGAATGCTATGTCAAGGGGTATGTGCATTTTTAAGGCTTTTGATGAGTTCCACCGTATCAATCCCCAGAGAGATGGAGCCGATTGACACTGCCACAGCGGTATATACTTCTCCACACCCTCTGCTGAGCCTGGCTGTTATAATGTTTTATTATATTATCATTATAATTTTATTATAACATATTATAATCATAAATAGTGATAGTTATTTGATTATAAGTTTATTACACTTTAGATATTCACCAATTTTATATAAAAATCTTACATAGAAAAAGGAATTTTATTTAAAAAGTCCAACTTAGCTCTCATTTCCTTTATAAATAATACCAAGTTTTGGCATTGGTTTTATTCTTCAAATAGCCATTTGCGCCTAAAGTTTATACAAATATTCACCTGTATTTTTTGTTTTTCTTTCTTTTTTTTATTCTTTTCATTGTTCTTTCCTTTGATTCTTATGTGGTTTTGTTTTTTACATTAAAATCTCAAATCATTCTGGAACTTATTTTAGGTGCGTGATATGAGAGACAGATCTAGCCTTCACTTTTTTCAATTGTTAAAGAAAAAGAAGCACAAATTTGAGCGAAAGCCCTAGGAATACTCTTTCATATCTAGACGAGTTTCCAATTCCTTTATAACTATGCTTTTGGTTTCTAAAAAGCTTGAATCAATCATACTTCTGAAATTAGCGTTTCAGAAGTATGATTTGCTCTTGGCTTACCCTGTCTTCATGGATTCCCTGGAGATGAAAAAAAGGAATAGCGATTGATTTCCTTCTGAGAGTTTATTCCATGGATATTGGTGCCCTGGGAGTGAAGCCTATAGCTTTTATACTCCCAATCTATCTATCTATGTATCTATATAAATGTCTCCCAGTCTCTCACGCCTGGATAAATTCTCTGTAATCAGCTTTTCCCCTTTTACTATGTCCCTGGCATATAGTTCAATAAAGACGATTTCTCTAGAGAATAACTAAACTAAGGACATTGTGTTCCATTTTTATGATGAGATGCATATTTCCCAAACAAAAGACAAATCTTTCATTTCAAAGGATTGAAGGGATGATTCCTATAAAACATTCCAGCTGGTTACATGAAGGGCACTGACAAAAGTCAGCTAAAACTATTAGTTGGCTCTGAACCCATAGCATGCTCACTTGATTGCGAACTGGATAAACTTTTGCTCATTTGAAGCCCTGGCCTTTCATCACTTTGTTCTAAGAGAGGAAAATGCGTTGGCCGTCATGCTGGCCCAGCAGTTAAAGAGGTACATGACCCCACTGAAGACAGCCCCACCTTACTGACTGTTTTCGACGATGGTGTGTGCAAAATGGCAGCCCTGTCTGTGCCACTCTGTCTCTGATCTACGATCAGCCTGCCCCGCGTCTGTGTCTCTGTGAGTGGTCCCCTTGGGTAGAATGCCACTTAGCTCTTTTCTGTACCCTCTCTCTTTCCACCTCCTTCCTCTGCCTCCTCCAACTGACCGCAATATAGAATGAGAATGCAATTCTCGTTTTTCTATTGCATTTATAATTACTAAATAAAGCTCCCTGATACTTTTTTTCTTTTTTTTGAGACATAGTCTCACTCTGTTGCCCGGGCTAGAGTGCCATGGCGTCAGCCTAGCTCACAGCAACCTCAAACTCCTGGGCTCAAGCGATCCTTCTGCCTCAGCCTCCTGAGTAGCTGGGACTATAGGCATGAGCCACCATGCCTGGCTAATTTTTTTTCTCTATATATATTTTTAGTTGTCCAGATCATTTCTTTCTATTTTTTGGTAGAGACGGGGTCTCGCTCTTGCTCAGGCTGGTCTCGAACTCCTGACCTTGAGCGATCCACCCACCTCAGCCTCCCAGAGTGCTAAGATTACAGGCGTGAGCCACTGCGCCCGGCCCTGATACCTTTTTTGACATTGAAATGTACATACACAAAACATCTTTGATTTCTAGACTTAAAAGATAAATCAGATTGTTTAAACTGATAAACAAGAGACCCAACAATAATAATGCTGGGCATTCTTGGCTGTTTTGCTTTGTTGGGGTGTTTTGTTTTGTTTTAAATCCCCAAACTGTGGATCATGGATGGATCCTGGACAAAGAAAATAAATTGTTCCTGTTCTGCTCCTCCCGCTTCCCGTTAAAGACCACCACGATCCTCCTCTCCTCTCTCCCCGTCCCAATCCACAGCCCCCTGCCCTGCTGCCCAGATCCCACCTTACCCCTCACCACCAGCTGCAGCTGGAATGTGTTACAGGGATCCCAGTGTACTGGCAACAAGTATAGAATGGGGGATTGAAAGGATTGAGCTTCATGTGGGGCCAGAGACAGAAATGATACATAGAAGGTAATTCCTAAGTAGGGTGGGAAGGCATGTGGAGCAGTGGTTAGATGCTCAGTATTTAATTCCAAAGGTTTGAATCTCACATCCACTGCTTCCTAGCTATGTGACCTTGGGGCAGATGCCTCCTTTCTCCAAGCCCAGTTTCTTCTTCTGTAAAGTAGCAGAGTTACGAAAAATAAATGAAATAATGCATGTAAAGTGCTTATAATTGTGTCTGGAAGGAAATGCATGTCCATTGAAGGTCAGTTATCATCATTTTCCCTCTGCTCTACTTGCCCATCAAAGATTCTCTGGAAGGAAGATGGTACTCCACTTTCCCATAGCAAAGGGACTATTGGTTACCTAAATAGTCTAAGCCAAAAAGAATGTAACAGTGCGTTTCAGAAGTTACCATGGTCACAGCGCTGGTCACAAAACCTCTCATGTAGATAAATCAGGCTGAACTTGCTGACATGTAGTAATCACTATCGATGTGACGGAAACTAGGTTCGTGTCATAGCATGATTTTTTTGCACTTAGTGGAAAACTACCCCTGCCAAATTGCTTTCTTTTTGGAAACCACACATGGAAAGCTTAAATTCACCTCCTCGTATTCAGTGAAAAACAAAACAAGTTCAATAATAAAATGATTGTTTGGGGTTGAAGTCGATCCACTTTGTTATTGGTATCAAGGATCCTGGCATGAGTGCACCGTATCACAACGCCAGGAATGGCAAATAAGATTAATGTTCCAAGAGTCCAGGCTGAAACCTGCACGGGCATTTCCTTAAAAGTCCTTCTCTCCTGCCACCACTGAGCAAAGTCCATGCTCTTGTGTGTGTTTGACACCAGTATCAACTCCAGTCTCACACATATGCACACACCACTGCACACACACACCCGCGCGCACACACACACACACATACACACACACACAGACTGCTCCTGTAAAAAATCCAGCCCTGTCCTTTTGTGAAACTTTGCCTCCTGGTTTTGATTAACTGAAAAGGGTCAAGACAAAGTTTTGATACATGGCAGAAGGCAGATCACACACAAATGTGCTATTCCGGCCAAGGAATGGCCTCAACTTGAGAATGCAAGATAAGAAACAGGAAATGAAAAAAGAAAATAAAAATCTCCCCCAATTGTAAAATGTATTAATAGTCAATAACCTTCTGGAGATTGTTTCTCTTTCAGATTTCCGGGAATAGGCTCGTGGTTGACTTCCTGGCTGGTTGGGTATTTACTTTTTATGAGGTACATGACCAAGATACACACAAACCGGGAACAAAGTTAAATGAGCCACACTTCCCAGTGACTGTCAATGAGTTTCTTTTTCTCTCTCTCTTTCCTTCCTTCCTTTCTTCCTTCCCTCTCTCCCTCACTCCCTCTTTCTCTTTTTCTTTCATTATTCTCCTTAAATCAACAGAGAGAATACCTAGATCTCCACAGAAAAGAATTTTCCAATTACATTCTTTCATTTATGCATTTACATACTCAACTGACATTTATTTTTAAATGCCCATTATATTTCTAATGACTGAAACACACCTTTATTCTCCTCTTTCGGTTCTCCTTACGAGATGACTAAGGAATACACAGGGTGGGGAAAGGGCCATAGGAGTGCCACTATCCGTTAGTGACTACTTGAGAAAATAGAAGAATGTTATAAAAGTAGCAGGAATCCCCTTGGAATCCCCATCGTTCACTTTAAGTAAGGTGACTTTTAATCCCGGTTGCCCTGGATGGTTCTAGCATATGCGTATTGCCCTGGGGTAATTATTAACAGGACTTCCAATCACTCCCCGAAGGCATCCTGGTTTGGACGATAAATTATATAGTTTTCGGATATAATTTCAATTTGGAAAAATCCAGGATCTGTGTTGGGGCAAACATTTATTTCTTACCCTCATGTCTCCCCCTGGTAGGAGTGTTTCCATACCACACCCTGGATGGGAAAAGCAGGAGGAATACTTCTGACTTCTCTCTGCCCCTCAACTTCTCACCCACATGGGAAGAGGAGTGACTGGTCTGATTGCTAATATTGGGACAAAAGACCGAACACGCTCAACTTTGCTTTTTCTGGGTTTTCCTCTTTTAGACCTGGCTGCCAACACACAGGGCACGTCCTGGTCTGCTCACCAGTCTGTGGGGCCCGTGGTCGCCCCTCTTTTTCAGTGCCTGGCTGGATAAATCTAATTTGTCCAGGGGCAGCTATCAGTAGACCCATCAGGCCTCAGATCTGATCCTGCATTTGTCAATCAGCTCTATCAGTAATATATTGACATTTTGATTTTCATTTGTTTGCCTCCTACACCTCTCTTCTCATTTGGTTCCGAATCTGGATGGAAATGTTTATTCAGCTCCCCAGCCCCAATGTCTTAGTGTTCCGCTAGGACACTGAAACAGAGGTCCAAGCATTGACCTTGGGGTCCAAAATATAATGTGGGGATTGATGCTTCTGGTCTGAAAAGGGTCAGAAGAATTAATTTAAGAAGTTAATTCTTTAGCCTTGGTGTGAGGGGCTGCAACTTACCTTAAAGTACAAAGGCACTGCTTGACCTGCTATTCCAGTTGGGTTAAGGCAGGCATTACATAAATTAAAAAGAGTTTTTGAACCCAATAAAGGCTCACTGGAAAACAGGCAGAGCATCAGTATACAGATCTTTTAGATATTTTCCCAAGAAAGTACATTATGGTTTATGCCCCACGGTGTGGTGAGTATTCCAGGCATGCTTTGCCCGTGCAGAGAAAACCTGATCTTTTCCCAGTAGGTGCGTGAATGGTTGAATTGAGGGAGATAATCCAAAGCCAGTCTCTATTCAGCATCATCAGAAATAAAACTCTTATTTTGGTCTCTATTTCTATGCCTCTATTGATGCAAGCTCAGAATAAAGGAATATTATTTATTGACTCCTCCTGTCCATTCTTAATAATCCAGACATCCAAACAGATACCCCAGGAGACGATCATTTGTAGGATTAAAAGGATTCGCTGAAAAGTGTCTCTCACCACACAGAGTTTCTAGTCATCTTCTCAGTGCCTTACTAATTAGAAAAGAACAGCTGAGGTTGTTAAATATATAAGGAAATTATCTAACATAAAACAGAGTCAAACCAAGCAAATAAAGGAGCTCAGAGGAAGAAAGATAACGAAGGAATACAAAAAATTTCCCCCCCCCAAAAAAAAAAAATCATTAAAATGCTCAAAGACAAAAGAGATGTTGCATTCATAAACAAAAACAGGAAGCTAAAGAAAAAGAGGTTTTAAAAAACAACAAAGAAAATGCTCTTGGAAATTAAAACTTATAGGAAAAATGAAAAATTCGATAAAAGGCTTAGAAAAGAGG
This sequence comes from Indri indri, assembly GCA_004363605.1. NCBI lineage: Eukaryota > Metazoa > Chordata > Mammalia > Primates > Indriidae > Indri > Indri indri. Next base: position 8,804 of record RJWJ010018332.1, on the reverse strand, counting down.
CTGAGGAAATCTCCCAGAAAAAAAAAATAATAATAATAATGTGGGGCTGAAGAAATGGAAAATAGATGAGAGAAGATGAAAACTTTAGATTAGTCCAGGAAGTCCAACATCTTAATAATAGGAGTTCCAGGAAGAGAGCACAGAGAAAAAATGTAGAGAAGAAAATTATAAAAGAAATAATTCAAGGAAATTCCTCAGAACTGAAGGACATGAGTTTACAGACTGAAAGAACCTACTGAGTAACTAAGTCAAAATTTTTTTTAAAACGACACCAAGGCAAATCGCTGTGAAATTTCAGAAAGCTGGGTACAAAAGACCCTAAAAGCATCCAGAGAGAGGAAAACACGCACACATGTACATATACACACAGAGAGATCTCACATAAAAGACGGCTAATCAAACTTATATCAGATTTCACAAAACAACTAACTCTAGAAGCTAGCAGAAAAAAGTTCAATTTCTTCAAAATTCTAAAAACGAGAAACTTCTTAGAATTTTATACCTTCTCAAAATGTCAATCAAGTATGAGGACAGAATAAAGATATTTTTATACGTGAAAGATCTCAAGATATTAACCTTCCACCAGCATTTCTGGGGAAGCTATTGGAATGTGAACTGCATCAAAATGAGGGAGCCAACCAAGAAAGACGATGACGTGGGACCCAGGAAATGAGACACACCCAAGACAGGAGGCCAAGGACACTCCAAGAACACTGGTAAAGTGAGATTCCAGGACGTCGATTGCACGGCAAGCCTTGCGAGTAACTAATCCAGATTGGATTAGTAGGATGAAGGGCTCCAGAAGGGGTGTCTCAAAAAAAAAAAAGAAATTGAGAGATGTGTTTGAAATTACTGAAAGGAGATTTATTCTTTTGGCGGAGAGTTTGAGGATAGATTGATGGTACAAGGAACACTCAGCAAATGACAAGAATGAGGCATTTATTATCTCCAAGGAGAACAGAAAAGCTATACAAAAATCATAATACATGGTTCATCTGTGCATACAAATATTGATTTAACCGGAACCTGTGACATATTTATAATGGTAGGAAGAAGGGTGGAGTGGGAAAAAGAAATGTTGAAGAGAAGAAACAATTTAAGAACAATAAATCCTCATTTTCCAAATAAGGAAGTCACTAGAGAATATCTAAACGTATTAAATGTAAGTCAGTAGTATAAGAATATATATGAAATAGGAAATAAATACCAAGAAAAATAGCTAAAATTAGTAAAAATTCTTTTACCCGAAGGCAGAAAATCAATACTGGGAAGAGAAGGGCTGGGCATGGGAATGCTGGTTTTTATTTTAAGCGACGTAGAACTATTATACGTAACCTTTACACTGTGCATATGCATAAATTTAACAAAAATATAAATTAAATTCAAAAGTCTGCTTTCCTGGATTCAAGCGTGACTTGCTTTATAAGAGACTGGTTTTCATCCAACCATAAATACTTCTCCCTCTGAAATTGATCAGAACTGCTTAATAAGAAACGAACAAAAAGGGGCTAATTTCACTCAATCATTTATTCAATAAATATTTGCAGAAAGTTTACTGTTTTAGTCACCTGGGATATATCAGTGAACAAAACTAAGAAAAGGCCCGATCTGTGCCGAGTTACATTTTTGTGGGGGAAACAGACAATCAATGATTGACCTAAAAGATACACAGAGATTTATTTCTCATAGTCCTAAAGGCTGGGGAGTCAAAGAGAAAGGTGCCAGCAAATTTGGAGCTTGGTAAGGGCTCACTTACTGGGAGATGGCACCTTCTGTGTCCCTACATAGGGGAAGGAAATAGCTCACCCTTCATCTGGAGCCTCTGGATGTTGACATTTTGCTACATTTGTTTTATCGCTTCCTCTCTTCATACACACCCACACCTACACACACACACACACACACACACACACACACACGCTCCCGTGTGTCACTTACAACCCACTTTATTTTGCTGGTAGACACATTCGAAAGTCAGTTGCTGACATCAAAACACTTCATCTGTACATCTCCTGAAAATAAGGCAGACTCCTCCACAAACATCATATGAACATCACCCCTAAGAAAATAAATATTAGTTCCATAACATCACCTAGTAATATGTAATCTGTATTCAAATTGCCCGAGATGCCCTCAAAATGTTTTTTATAGTTACTCTATTTTCTGCTTCACGGTTCTTTGCATTGGTTCTTTGTATTGGTGTCGTTAGTGTCTGGAGTCTCTGCTAATCAAGAAGCATCCTCCCACTTTTTATTTTCTTTCGAAACATTGACTGTTTTGAAGAATTGGGCCAATTGGTCTTGTAGAAAGGCTCAATATTCTGAAGTCGTCTGATTGTTTCCTTATGATTAGATTCAAGTTAAACAGTTTTGCCAAGAATGCCACGTTGGTATTCTTTTTTTTTTCTTGAGACAGAGTCTGGCTCTGTTGCCCTGGCGAGAGTGCCGTGGCATCAGCCTAGCTCACAGCAACCTCAAACTCCTGGGCTCAAGTGATCCTCCTGCCTTAGCCTCCCAAGTAGCTGGGACTACAGGCATGCGCCACCATGCCCGGCTAATTTTTTCTATATATATTTTTTTAGTTATCCAGATCATTTCTACTTTTTTTTTTAGTAGAGACAAGGTCTCGCTCTTGCTCAGACTGGTCTCGAACTCCTGACCTTGAGCGATCCACCTGCCTCGGCCTCCCAGAGTGCTAGGATTACAGGTGTGAGCCACCGCGCCCGGCCTCACATTGGTATTCTTATATATGTCTCACTGCATCACGTCAGGAGGTCCATAATGTTGGTAAGTTTGAGCACTTTCCTAAGACAATGTCCACCATATCCCTCCTGAGTAGCTGGAACTATAGGTGCCACCACCATGCTTGTCTAATATTTTTTCATTTTGTTTTTTTGTAGAGATGGGGTCTCACTATGTTGCCCCAGGCGGATAAACTCCTGGCCTCAAGTGATCTTCCCACCTCAGCCTCTCAAAGTGCTGGGATTATAGGAGTGAGCTACCCATGCCCAGCCTCAAATTCTCTTTTCCGAAAGCAGTGATTGCTACATTGTTTTCCATTCTTAAAATTTTCCTAAATCCCAGTACAATAAATAGTTCTGTAGGATTTCTAAAAATGCCTGATTGTTTTCATATTCTGGGCAAATTTTTTCTGGATGCCAAAACAAAAAACCAATATTCCCTGCTCTTCTGAGAAAGAATGAGGACACAAGCTGAGTCCTCACGGATGGCTGAGTGAGGATTCTCCCCCAAGAAGTAAATGGGTGCCCGGCTTTCTGGTTCCCCCAAGATAAACTCAAGAAAGGACTGTCCATTAAGTAACTGGAGGCCTTAGCAGCCAAAGAGAGGAAAACACAACTTACTTTTCTAAAAGTTCTTCCCTTAGAACTCAAAATTCACCAACACACTGAGGCCAGTTTAAAGCCCTGCAGTTTAAAGGAGAGTGAAAAACTTGGAGAAGGCTCCAAAGCCATAAAAGTGACTTCAGGATTAAAGGCCTGGAGGACAAGTTTTCTGAAGAAGGTCAAAGAGAATGGGTTGTTTCGCCCGGAGAAGACCAACTCTGTGGCATTTAATGAAGGTTCCTTGGATGTACCAGGAGAATGGCAACCAGATGCTCCCAGCTGCCGAGAGAACAGGGAGAGTGGAAATTGGTTTGCCGTAATGAAGGAATTCCTGTCTGGGAAGGCTGTTAAAAAGCAGTTGGGCATTCCCAGAAGGACATGTCTAGAGAACTAGACACCCTCTCACGGTGCTTCAAAACTTGATCACAAATACATTTAAAAGAACATTTTTTAAAGCTACTTGTGCTATGAAAATTTTAGTTGACCCAGACAATTTCTCAGCTAAATTCCAACTTCACCAATAGATACTTCTTTTTCTTCTATCCACTTTCTTTCTTTCTCCTTCGGGGATAAAACATTTCCTCATCTTAGGAGTCCCTTCATCACAACGGCACGACAGAAAGCTTATTCTGAATCAGCGCTGAGGGCCTTTCAAACTCTAAATGATCTGAATGTATTATTGAATGTGTTTTGCCCTATGGTTTTATCTTCCTAATTATGTTTATTTTGATAAGCACGCTCATTGGTCCGGGGTAAGAGGGTGAAGGCGGAAATTAGGATAACAGTTAAAATATGCCTGGCAAAGAAGACAAGTGTCTCGTGAGTAAACATCTAGCCCGCGTAATTCACAGAAGATGGGACGCACGTGGGGCTCATCACGGGTTGGCACTGCCTGGGATCTGAAGCTAACTCCGTTCTTCTTTAACTATTTTGCTAACTAATCTATCTCAAAAATGTTACCACTTTTTTTTTCCTAAGGGGGCATCTCTGGTCCTAACACGGCAGGCGAGGTGTGAGAAAGAAAGAAAATGTGACCAAGAAAAACTGATAGAAAGACCGAAGCTACATTAGCTTTTGTCCGTGGAAGCGTTTTCAATGGAGCGATCCCACGGTCGAAGCGATGTGACTTTCTATGAACAGCTGGACGAAGTGAGAGAAAATGTGTTCCTCGCATGAAAGCAGATTTATATCATCCCAAGAGCGCAATGAGGATTTATGATGCCAATTACTTTTGTTTGCTCTTTGCCTTGATGCATCTGTTTTTCTCTCCTTCACCCACGCCCAACTTTGTCATTTATGCCAGGCTATGGCTCATGACAGTCACAGCTTTCCAGAGTATTCCTGAGTCACCGTCCCCGCCCCCGCCCCAGCCCCCCAGAAACTCGAAGGCCTTGCTCGTCTTCCCTGCAGTTTTATATTACGCCTGTGTGGGAGCTGGGCCCTTCCTGAGGATGAGAGGAAACGATTCTTATATGTACTTACATACTCTGGTATGGGCGCTTATTTTGGGTTTGAGGAAGCTACTAAAGCAATGGGAAAGCAAACCAGAAAAATCCCAGGCAGCAAATTTCGGTGGCCCTTGATGAGCTGGGAGATGGATGGCTCAGGGTCCCGCCGCCTTGTTTCCATTGAGCTCACAGCGCCATCTACTGGGCTCCCGGTTAATAACGCTCGTGGTGCGATAGAGCGCAACGATTACCTCGCCTCGCTAGGAGAGCTAGTGCCACCTGCAAACAATATCTTGAAAGCCAATCTTTAATTCAGCAAGCCTCCTCATTTGAGATTGATTTTTACATCTCGACACCAATAGGAGCCCCCACGAGCCACTGAGGCTGGGTTCCTCACCATCACGCCACCAGATTCATCCTTCCTTGCACCAATGGCTTTCTTCCCACATGTTCCAGATATACTCAAATAGTCATGTTGGTCCCTGCACACACAGGTAACTTTGAGGCCGGTTCTGGTCCTGTTTTAGTGAGCTACCAACAGCAACAAATCACGTACGCAAAAAATTGATTTCTAGCAAGTAATTGCAAGTCTGGCCAAACAAATGAGTTGAAGATAATCATCCTGAGACTTCAGAGACCAAAGAAATAGAAAGACGCAAGAAAACAAAGTGAGCAGCAGGTAAATAAAAAAGGAAAATGGGTAATGTTGCCCCCCCAAAAACAATTTTTATTTTTCTAAAGCATATTTGTATTGATTGTTCCCTTGATGCTTCTTGAAGAGTGGGAACAAATGATGCTCTGAGGAAAAAATAAAAAGAAATATAAGGCATGCCGGGCCTTAAGGCAACGGTTTAATTTCATAAACAGTAAAATAAAACAAATATTAGTTTGAATGGCTTGGGGTTCCAATGTCTTGGTTTTCCAAGTCAACTAAACTTATTTGTTGATAGACAAATGAACACAATTTTTCTGTTATAAATAGGGAACCCTCACCAGTCAACAACTACTCGTAACACACACACAGACACACACCGGTTTTTAGAATCAGAGAGGGACTGAGAAGGAATCAGATAGTGTAAGCCATCTAGGAAAACAGCTACCTTTTTTCTCCCGAGTTTTCATACTGCAGCATAAAGAACCTTGCTTGGAGAGAAGGTTCCCCGCCACCCTGGCATGCCGCCTCTTCTTCCACGGCCTTCATTCTAAAGCATTTCCATTCAGCTGCTGCTGTAGCTCCCACCTGTAATCCCAGCACTTTGGGAGTCTGACGAGGGCGCCTCGCTTGAGGCCAGGAGTTCAAGACCAGCCTGGGCAATAGTGAGACCTCGTCTCCACAAAAAACCAAATAAATAAAAAAATAAAGCATTCTGGAGCAGACAGCCACTCTGTGAGACCCTGAGCAGGCTACTTATGTTTTCCATCTTGTCTAGTGGGAATGGTAACAATAGTAGCCACCTCAAAGGGCTGTTTAAAGCCTAAATAATATAGGTAAAATGCCTAGGACAGTGCCTGGCGTGTAGTGAGCACTATATACAGTGTTGCCTATTATTACTATTACAGAAAAATCAGAGATTCTATCTCCTGTTTTGGTGACAAATCTAATGTTTTCTTGTGCTGGTGCTTAAAGCATTTGCTCTCACATATGTGGAGTGAATCTCACCATTTCACGCTGAGGTTTTTATACAAAAACTCAGTTGGCTGAGTTGGCTCCTTCCCTGCTTTTGGCCAAGCACCTAGACACGGAGATAAGGGAGGAAAAATAGGAATTGGGAGTCTGCCCTTAAGAGTAAGTAGGTGGCTAACAAGAAACTGGAGGTTTCAGCTGTCCCCTATTAATCCCAAATGAGTAGAAGCCCTATATATCATGAAAAGGGTAGAAATGTGGGGACTTGTTAATATTTATTATAGCTGTATTGATAAAAGAAAGCCATGTTTTACTGATTTCAAAAAAAAAAAAATTCCAATCTTTACTGGTTGTTTTAGTTAGCAGTTCAGCTCAAGTTCACTTTAGAAATCAAATGTGCTACTTCATGATTTAAAAGTGAAATTTACTTATTATTAGTTTTCATTTGTCTGGTTTTTTTTTTCATGTAGAAAAACAAGGCTCAGATGATAAAATGGGTGCCGAAGACAGGGGACAAATCATTGCAATAGTGGCAACTGCGGACATGCTCGGGCACGCCCAGAGAACGGCAGAGGCGCCTCTGCCTGGGCGAATCTTGAAGGAAGAAGGTTTTAGCCCGAGGAAGGCCGGGAGGAAGGAAGGTGCAATAGACAGAGGCTTGCCCAGGCACGTTGGTGAGGAGGCCCTCCCAGCACTGTTCGCTTCTCAGTGCGGAGCCCATGTGCCCCCAGGGGTAATTTAACGGAAAAACACGGGACATCTTTGGAACCAGCAGTTTTACTCATTAATAAGTAACTTTAAATACACCTTTCACAGTAATAGGTAAGGTGTCTTGGCTAGGTCACAGCTGAGATTCATCAATGCCTCCTACCCCTAGGCCGAAAGACCAGCTTTGTCTTTTCACTGTGGGTGATACTTTCTGGATGGCCGCTGGGTGTTGGGGGAGATGTTAACAGGGGCTTGGATTTAAGCGGGACCCAGGAACCCCAGGGGAAAGAATTTGAGTCCTGTTCACAATTGTGGTTTTTTGTGAATGTATGTGAAAGGCTGAGTGACCCCAATGGCAGGCTGTGGAGGACAAGGGAGCCCTAGGCTTTAAAAAACAGAAAAGGCATTGAGTGAGCAGATCTGGCAGGGTGGGTCAACTCAGGCTGTCCCCCCACCGACACCCCTCCCTCTATCCTACCAGAGCCTGGAGAGCCTGTCTGCTCTAAGGTAGGAAAAGTGTGCCCTACTAGGAGGGGTAAGGGACAGACCTTCCCCCAGGCCAGAGAAGATCAGTCAGCAGAGCAGAAAGGGGCCCCAGGCCAGCAGAGTGACCCCAGGTGGCAGAACACAGGGCTTACCAAGCTCCTGGTCGTTGGTGCAATTTAGGGGAGACACCCCATTCCTTTCTGGCTCCCGAAGAAACACAAGGAGAGAAAGAGGTGCTGTCTGAACAATCCTCCCTAAGGGGTTGTTGATTCAGTGAACTTAGGGACAAACGAGCTGGGGAGAATGGAGCATTAGGTACACACGTAAAATCCCCTGGGGGTTCCCAGATGAACACAAGGCGGTATAGCCCTGGAAAAGACAGAATGACTAATGGGAGGTGGGGATCTTGGAGTCTGGAAACCGGATCATTTCTGCAAATATTATCAGTTCTCAGTGTCTGGTGACACCTCGGGCCAACCAGTCACGTTATATCCAACAGTATGTGACTGAGCTATGTTTTACAGTAGAAACGCAACATTGCACTCGTTTTCAAAATGAAACGTAAGTTCTCAAAAATGTTTAGAGATACCTTTGCGTGACCTGTGCAAATCTTAGGGTGCGATTTCACTCTCCTTTGGATAAGAGGGATATCAGCGGAATAATTTGAACAACTAGACCTTTAGGGAACCAAGTATCCTGTGGTGGGGTTTAATATACACGCAGAGAAGGCAGGGAAAGACGAAAGACGGGGCGGAGAGGCAGGTGGGCAGATCAGCCAGGGCCTCCGGGCCCCCCACCCACTCAGGATTACCCCTTCATGGAGCCCTGTCTTCCAACTCCGAGTCTCTGGGTGTCCCGTGCTCTCTCTCTCTCTGTTCCATCACAGCCACTGCCGCCACCAGTACCAAGTTCACTTCAAATTTCCTCAGCTGGTGCAGTGGCTCACACCTGTAATCCCAGCACTTTGGGAAACTGAGGCAGGAGGATCTCTTGAGGCCAGGAGTTTCAGACCAGGCTGGGCAACATAGCGAGAGTCTGTCTCTACAAAAAAAAAAAAAAAATTAAAACTAGCCGGGTGTGGTGGTGTGTGCCTGTAGTCCCAGCTACTTGGAAGGCTGAGGTGGGAGGATTGCTTGAACCCAGGAAGTCAAGGTTATAGTGAGCTATGATTGAGCCATTGAGCTGTAGCCTGGAC
>RJWJ010018331.1:0-31733 GCA_004363605.1 Indri indri | reverse complement strand
GCTCTTCCGATCTTTTCTTTCTATTTTTGGTAGAGATGGGGTCTCGCTCTTGCTCAGGCTGGTCTCGAACTCCTGAGCTCAGAACGATCCGCCCACCTCGGCCTCCCAGAGCATTTCACGTTTAAAAGCTGCCAAGGTTGCTCCTGGCAACTCCTCTGTGAACATGTGCCACGGGAACAGGTACAAGGAGAACGGATGAGATGTAGGTGGTGCCATTTGCTGCAAAGGTTCTGGGTCACAGCCTTAGGAGCAAAATCACATACCCCGCCAGGAGCAGGGACCGTGACTGGAAGCTGATGGCCAGAGCCAACGGACTGTGTCCTTGTGCAGAGAATGGGGGCAAGGAAGGGACTACAGGAATGATGTGACACAAGCCCTCTTCTGTCACTCTCGGCTTCCACCAAGGGCTTCTACCTCCTTGACAAGAGAAGCTGGCTGCCTCCACGACAGACCTCTCCTGAGTGCGGGCAGACCAGGCCTCAGCAGCAGGCCCCAGCAGATGCGCGTGTGGCGGACTTGGGTCCATTTCAGCACAATTTTCATGGAACAAATTAAAAAGAAGCAGTAATACCCAGAGCTGTCCCCGCTTAGGGGGAAAATACAGCTTTAAGAATAAAGGAGTAAAATTGTTAAGGTTGCAGGAAACCCTCCATCTACATACCAGCAGCAACAGGGTAAGGAGCCTGAGGGAGGCTGGGGGTCACCGTCAGTGGGACAGGTGCTGGGGGAACCAGGAGGCGTCTCCTTTCATCTCAAACTCCTTTCTCGAAGTGGGGGGACTCGCTTGGGGACCGAGGTGCACACAGCCTCCCAAAGGTAGATCCTGGTGAGTGCCAAGCAGGAGCTTGTCCAGGAAATCCCTGCCATCTGAGTTCTCACCAGCTGGCCTGACCGCCCAGACCAGCTGGCTGGACAGAACTGCGCTGTCACTGTGCCCAAGAGACCCTGTGGGAGGTAGTGACGTGGTTGCAAAGGTTTGCATGGGTGAGGGCTGGAGGGTGGCCTCTGCCATAGTCCAGAGGGTCTGCAGACCTTCCCCACGAGAGGAAGTGCTCACACGTTCTGGTCAGCAAGAGCTGGTGGGTGGCCCAGGGGAGCTGCTGGCTGTTCCTCTTTTGCACAGCAGTCATGGCCTCATGGCATGGGGGCCCTGCCCTGTCTAGGGCAGTCCTCACCACTGGCTTTGGTCATCTGTGCCCACTTCACACTGGGACTAGTGACCTCTCATTCTTGCTGACCATGGGGATTAAGTCCCCACGCCCACTCAGTCTTGTCTCTCCCAGGTGCAGAGGTGAGGACGGGACAGGGTGTTGCTCACACTCTTGTGCCTCAGGGCCCAGAAGCTCGTGCATGTCCCACTACCCGCGGGTGCGGCGCTTTCTCCCCTCCATCTGCTAGTGCAGGGGCCTCCCCTGGATGATGGGCTCTAGGAGGCCAGATAAAGGGCTGCAGCTGGGGTGTGAATGCAGCAATGGATGTCATGTCCTCTCTTTCCCACCAAGTCATCACAGTTAACCGGCTGTCTCCCTTGCTGATTTTGCCACTGAAGTGTCTGGTGATGCTGAATGTGGCCAGGGTGCTCCTCCCATGCGAGCTTTGGCCTTCCCACCCACCCTTCACCCTACCTCACGCCACTGAGGGACTGGTAGCTTCTCTTCTGCCCTGGCTGCCAATCCTCAGGAAGCCAAGACAACCACCCTCCCCCAATCCTTGCGAGCCTTCACAGGGGAGTCGAGAACAGCTGTCACTGTCCTTCCAGATGCCTTCACAGAGAGCCAGGCTGCCACCTCTGCCTGGAGCCACTTTGGAACCACAGCTGACGGACACCAGACACCTCAACAGCCCAGCTCAAGCAGCTGTTTGGTCATGCCAACCTCACCCGTCCCCATACCCTGAGTCACAGGTCTTGGTCACAGTGGCTGGGACCAACCTCAGATTTTGTACAAAAAGCTGGGGACGTAGTCACACCTGAGCATGGGGTGGCTGGTCCCGGGAGACTCCTGCATGTAGTGCAGCTTCAGCAGCTCGGCCAGGTACTGGACCACCCTGACGTCCTCGTTCACCAGACCCAGGTTCAGCTTCAGGAAGCTTGCCTGGCGGCTGGCCAGCAACTGCTCAGTCTCCTTGTCATGGGCAGGCAGGTGCAGGTGGTGGCAGAAGGTATAGAGGAAGGCCTTGGAGCACAGCTGGGTGAACATGCTCTGGACATGCAGGTAGTAGGTGCTGCCCCGCTTGATCTGGGTGCGGTGGTCAGCCAGGCGGGGCACCAGGGTGCCTCTGTAGAGTGGGCAACGCAGGGTCTTATTGTCCAGGTCCAGGATGCTAGTGTAGCGGCTGTAGCGGCTCAAGGCGTGGAGGGTGCCAGCACCAGCAGGGGAGGCCACTCTGAAACAGACAGGCCAAGGTCAGGAGGAAGGGCAAGGGCCAGGAAGGCAGAGGCAGATGTACACGCCCAGCCAGCACACACTGGCTCTTCCCAGAAGGCAGACATGCTCACCACGATCTTCGAAAGGCTCCTTGCCACTCATGACTACGGTCAAATACCTTGGCTTGGCCCACAGGGCCCTTCCGGTCTGACTACTCCTGGCCTCTGAAGCCTCATCTATTACTTCCCTACGTGGACTCTCCTTTGGAGCCACGTCAAGCTTTCAGTGGCACCTCAAAATCACCAACCTCTTTGTTCTGCCTGGAATGCCCTCTCCCTCTTCTGTTCGGCTCGTGCCCGTTCAAACCTTATTCAGCCTTCCCGGTTCTGCCTCTGTGTGCCTCTGCTTTCATGTTGTGACCTTGGCTAAGTTCCTCAACCTCTCTGAGCCTCACCTGTGAGACGGAGGTAACAGTTCCTCATGTGGCCACTACACGGACACAATTAGTTGAGCCTCAGCCGGGTCAGCCCTCGGTAGGTGCTGCCACCGTCATCACCACGACTTTTAGCCCAGCAATGATCAGCGTGGGTACTACTGTTTGTTCACTCATCTCTCCCACCACACAAGGAGCTTCGAGGTTCTAGAGACCCAGGACTATGTCTGATTTGGTCTCATACCCCCACCGCCTGGCACATCAGAGGCAGGAGGGCAGTGTCTGCTCAGTGAGGGAAGCTGCGCCTTAAAAATCTTCCTCTAGGGCAGCTTCCCCGGAGGAGCAGGGATTAGCCAGCAGGGTCTGGCAACCAGCTGGCTGAGATTTTACAGACTGCCATACCTCGGACATTTAGGGCTCACGCCAGACATGGGTATTGTGTAAAAAGGCCTAACGGTCACTTGGGATGAAGGGAATCTCACAGTACTTTTTCCTTCCTGGGTTTTATCTTCTTGTATCTACTACATGCCAGGCACTGCCCTGAGAGCTGAGACCAATGAAGAGTGAACAGGAACTCTCGTCCTGCACAAGCTCGGGTTGACTGGGAAGACAAGACATGCAAATGCACACAAGCACGGCAAGGTGAGGGCAGATGCAGTTGGGAAGACCCGAGGGCTCGTGGAGGAGTGGCCTCGGAGCTGGGCCTTGGAAAAGGGTGGGCTCTGGGGACTGCGCAAGGTGTGGCAGACCACGGAAAGAGCGAGGTCACAGAGATGCGACAGCCTAGACCTACCCGGGCCATGCGTCCTGACTGTAAGGAGAGCAGTAGGCTGTGGACCATCAGGAGGGATCAGGGCCTGCAGGCAGCTGTTCACCAGGGCATGGGGCTGTCTGCGAGACAGGCCCCTGGGCCTCAACAGGCCGACATTCCTGGGGCCTCCTCCCTCACACTCAGTCTGCTCCTGAGGTACCCTCACCTGCCCCCAGGGGGGCCAGCCCTGAGCTCGGCATCTCTAGCCCTGCCAGGCTCTGCCGCAGCGATACACCTAGGCCTTGCCTCCCATCTTCCTGTCTCTGTCTCTGCTGGGACACCCACTCTCAGGCTCAGCCTCCTATGACACTCCCCTAATGGTGGCACCACTTCTTTTGGAAGATGCTGGCTACTTCTAACTCTTCCTGCATTTGTTTCCTGAAAAGCTCCTCCTCCGGAAGCCATATGACATGGGAAGGGACAAGCCCCAGGCCTCTGTCCCTCAGCTACATAGCACCCCGAATGAGTGCTTCACCCTCCGCCTCCCATGACTGCCCTGGATCGCTATGGCCAACCCCAAACCTGGGAGGATACTGAGGCCCAGGTGGTGCCATGGCTTGTCCAAGGTCACCTAGCTAGGAAGTAGCCAAGCCAGGACTCAACCCAGGGCCTGTGACCCATGCTGGGCTAGCATTTTCTCCCACCAGAACTGAGCTCTGTTTTTCAGTCTGGGGCTTGTCACCGCTGCTTAGTAAGCAATACAATTATCCCTGGTGTTAATTTAAAATGACAGGAGACCAGCTTGACTGTTTATCCATCTCTTTTTTTTTGTTTGTTTGAGACAGTTTCGTTTTGTTGCCCAGGCTAGAGTGCTGTGGCGTCAGCCTAGCTCACAGCAACAACCTCAAACTCCTGGGCTCAAGTGATCCTCCTGCCTCAGCCTCCCTAGTAGCTGGGACTACAGGTGCTTGCCACTATGCCCGGCTAAGTTTTTGTTTCTACTTTTAGTTGACCGGCTAATTTTTTTCCATTTTTAGTAGAGACGGGGTCTCGCTCTTGCTCAGGCTGGTCTCTAACTCCGGAGCTCAAGCAATCCTCCCGCCTCGGCCTCCCAGAATGCTAGGATTACAGGCCTGAGCCACCGTGCCTGGCCTGTTTATCCATCTCTTATCCCAACAAATGGCCGATCCAACTGACAAGCACTTTGAGGCAGAGGGCCTAAGTTAGTTAAAATAAATAAAATAATAATCATCAAGGGCCAGTGAGACTGCCAGTCTGAGGTGACAGTCCTTAAAGACAGTCCATCGTCTCAGCTGGTTTTAGGTGGAGTCAAAGGACCAGAGGGGAGACGCTCCTGGGCCATGGCTCTCGGAAGTGCAGATTGAGCCAGCACACAAAGCAGCCCTCTACAGCTCAATACCCTCGAGGACAGGAAGGTCACACTACACAAAGGCACCTCTCCTCCTCATGACTTTTAACTGCCCGCTGGAGGGACTCGCCGTCTGCCCGTCTCTAAGCACTTCTCAGGCAGGCGCTGCGCACTGGGGCTTCCGACAGCTGCAGAAGGTGCGCATCGGGAGCCCCTCGCAGAAGTTCAACACATCTGGGGGAGATGGGTGGTCCAAATTCACACGCCTAGTGGTGGCGGCACCAGGACCCGACCCAGACCACCCACTGCTCCCTGAGACTGCCACAGCTCCTGCCACAGTTTCATCTTCTGACACTCCCCCATCGTGTCCATCGCTCACCTCCCCCAGGGTTTCTTTGGCTGAGCCCGTCGCCAATCCATCCCCACTCCACTTCCAGCCCCTCAGCGGCCCCTCCAGGGACCTGTCCCTAATGGCACAAGTCTCCCAATCCCACTGTGCCTCACACCTGTGCAGGGTGCCAGAAGCAGATGCTCCCAGTACCCAACATCTGGGTGTGCTCAGAAGGTTTAAGAAGGAGAACTTAATAGCAGAAGCAGTCAGACACTTTCCCCGCTTAGGAGTCTGTGCACAGATCTCAGCTGTCACTTCCAATGGGCCCTGGTCTGAGCCCCTGCTGTCCTGGCCTGCCTTCCTCACATGGTCTGCTAGGCTGTCAGAGGAGCACTAACACGTGTCAGGCACTGAACAGATGCCCTGTGACATCTGCTGTCTCAAGGTAGGTCCTGTCAGCTCCTTCTGCAGACAAGAAAACTGCCTCAGAGAGGTCAAGCTGATGGCATGGTGACAGAGCAGGATGGGAGTGAGCACACTCACCCATCACAGGATGCCCCGTGGCTGGCTCACCTTACAATTCTGGCACTGGGCAGTGTCTGGCACTTAGCAACCCTCAATATGGGCAAGTGATCACTCGGTTCAACCCTCTCATCTTCTTAGAGTGGAGGAGTGACTTGTCCAGGTGCCTCCTGAGAACGAGCCAGCAGTAGGGCCGGCCCCAGAACTCAGACCTCTTCTCCCCCGCACGGGGCCAATACACTGCCCACCTGCCAGCCACCCGCCCCTGCACCCTCCCAGACATCAATGGCCAGCCTTTACAGCTCAGCCCAGCACAGCCCTCAGAACCCTTCTCAGCAAAGCACTCCAGCCACTTCTAGAGATGGAAGTTCAGGAAAAACCCCTGGAAAGGGCAAGCCCCTCCCGAGCTTGGTCTTGGATAAGCCTTTTACGTTGACATGTTGATCAGCTGTCCCTACTTGTGTCATTTAGATGCTCTACTTTTTAAGAGAAAAAACAAAGTCAAAGGTCAAGGGTTGCGGTGAGGGGAGTTGGAGAACAGAGGGGTGTGTGTAAGGGATACCAAGCCATCCTTCCACAAGAACAGCAGGGAAAACAATCTGGAAAAGCCTTCCCTGTCGGGACAGACTAGTTAAACCTGAGAGCACAGAGGTGGGTGGCACTGGTGCTGAGGGACAGGGTCCGGGAGGGACTCTGAACCCACCAAGCCTCAGAGTTCAGAGGCAGAGGCAAGGACAGGACGGTGTCCCGTGATGCCATGCATGGACTGCCTTTCCAGGTGTCTCCCAAACACTCCATCCCAAGTCCAAACCTCGGCACACCCCAATGCCCGGCCCTCACTGTGCTTCCTGACCCACCCTCAAGGTCACTCAAGCAAAAGACCAAAGACCTCCAGGCGCAGTCTCCCTCCCTTCCTGTGTGTCACTAAACTGCTCCCTTGGTATTCTTAGAACACAGGAAGGATCCCACTACCACAACTCTCATCTCCTAATTAGCAAGGCTGTGGTCACCTGTGTGTCTCCCCTCCTGGACTATGAACTCTTCCAGAGCAGTGGCCTTGCTCAGGTACCTGCGGCTGGCACCCAGCCCCTGTCAGCACAGCCTGGAGTGGATTCTCAACAAATGATTCAAGGCAGGATGTGGAAGCCGCATTTGTTAACCCCAGCACCATGACCCCAGATAAAGCCTAACGCAGGAATGGTTATGAAGGTCCACGTGACTTCCAGGAGGGGCAGACACAGGGAGACTAGGGAGATGGTGACCTCACTGATATTACGGACCCATGCAAAGATTAAGTTGGAAAAGTAAAACAAACGGTTGCTGGTTGCAGGGTAGAAAAAAATTCCTTTGTCCTTTCTTTGTGAGAAGTATAGCCTGTCTGTGTCAGAAGAGACTTCGAAGATCACCGACCTTAGCACCTTTGTTTTACAAATGAGCAAAGCAAACTGGTGGCTCATAAGCCTGTAATCCTAGCACTCTGGGAGGCCGAGGCTGGAGGATCGCTGGAGCTCAGGAGTTTGAGACCAGCTTGAGCAAGAGTGAGACCCCATCTGTACTAAAAATAAAAAAATTAGCTGGGTGTGGTGGTGTGCGCCTGAGCTACTTTGGAGGCTGAGGCAGGAGGATAGCTCAAGCCCAGGAGTTTGAGGTTGCAGTGAGCTATGATGATGCCACTGCACTCTAGCCCGGGCGACAGAGTGAGACACTGTCTCCAAAAAAGAAACACAAATGAGCAAAGCGGGGTGCAAAGAAGGAAAGTGACTTGCCTAGGGTTACAAAATGAGGAAACCAAACACAGGGCATGTACTGAGAGAGAGCCCCATGAGCCAGACATAGTTTGTCAAGAAGTACTTGGAAGGACAGATCTACTAAAGTCCAAGTAACCCAGGGAAATGACAGAGAAAGCATTCAAGGGAGAAGTAGGGACTGCACTGGCCTTTCCTCATTAAGACAGGCTTTTAAAACAAACAGGACAGTGGAATGAAAGCCACTGGAGCCCCCAGAGGTCCCTTATACCAGCAATGGCTACCCTCCCTATCACTATCATAGCTTTTTTAGAAGCAGGCCTCTCCTCAGTCCTTTGCACCATAGTGTGAGTGTCACAGTCAGCAAGGACCTCAGATCTTGAGGTCCAGGTGTTCCCAACCTTGCTGTACACCAGGTAAATTCCATGTCTTTACCTCACTCCAACTGAATCAGAATCTCTGAAGGTGAGGCCTAGGAATCCGTGATTTTTTTTTTTTTAGATAGAGTCTTGCTCTGTTGCCCCAGTTAGAGTGCCGTGGCACCATTAAGCTCACTGCAGTCTCAAACTCCTGGGTTCAACTGATCCTCCTGCTTCAGCCTCCTGAGTAGCTGGGATCACAGTCGCCCTCCACCACACCTGGCCAGAATCCATGGTTTTAAAAATTCTCCCAAATAATTCTGACATAGCAGGAGGACAGACCGGGGTTGGCAACCACTTAGGACATGCAACCTCCTCACATGACAGATAAACGAAGCCAGAAGAGGGGAAAGAGTTGCCAAAAGTAACTCAGTGAGTTGGGGTTGGGCCCTGTCTGGAAGCCAGGCCTCCTGATTCTGGCTCCACCACACCAACCTGCCTCACCTCTACCTGGCCAGGGCCCCTCCCCACCACCTGGAACCAGTTACCTCTGTAGGCCAATAAGCTTCCACTTCTGAAAATCCATAATGTGCAAAGGGGGGGAGGCCCAGTGCTTCACAGGCTTGGTGTAGCAGCTGTAGTTGGGGACAAAGATGGACAGCGCTGTCACAAGCTTCCTGACTATGGCCTCGTCTTCTCCCAGGACCACAAGTGTCCTCCCGCTGAGCAGGGAGTAGATGGCTGGGTGGGCAAAGGGGTACTGGCGGATGAATCTTAAGGCATTCTGGCCAGCCCTCTTTTTATGCCTTTCAGAAGACAGGGCAGCAGGATGGGCAGAGGAGGGGATCCTGTCCGAGCTGGTGGAGGCTACACTGCTTATGTGGCTGGTGGTGTCTGAGTAGTTGTCCAGGCTAGTCTTGCTGATATCCCGGCTAGCCAGCAGATGGCTTGGGTCCAGTTCATAAGCAGGAAACCCTTCACAACTGTTGTCTCGGGAAGAAGGGTTGTTTTCCACTGAGAAGTCCACACGGAACCCCTGATCCTTCTGCCTGTGGCGCTGTGGGGGGATGCTCACCACTCCATCCTCATCAGAGAGTGTGTGGGCTGGAGTAGAGAGAGGCACCAGCTGACCATCACTCTCCTTTCCAATACAGCAGGAGGAGTCTATTTGTGATGGGGTGTTTTCTAAGCTGCCTTCCTCTGCCTCACCCAGCTCTGGAGGACTGTTTGCCCGGAAGTGGATGGCCCCCTCATTATCATCTGCATATGATTCTTCATTAATGGCACTTGGGTAGCTGGCCTTAAAGTCATCAGGGATGAGGGCCTCCGAGGGGCAGGTGCTGAGGACTTCAATACTGTCCTCGCTGATGGTCCTGTGGCTGACTGCTTTGCTCCGGACTACCTGGGGGCTCAATGGTACTGTGAGGCTGGCCTGGCTGTCGGACTTGGACAGAACAGAGGTGGATTTCTCCGTGCCCAGAACCTCGATGCTTTCACCGCTGCTGATACTCCCTTTCATATCCATATCCAGGTAGTCTACGTTTTCCTGGGGGTCAAAACTGCTCAATTCTGTCACTTCCACGTCCTTGCACTCCTCATCCCCAAGTTCCTGCTCCATCTTAATCAGCACAGACTCCACACTGGACTTGTAAGAACCAACACTAATTAACACTTTAGGAATTGGGCATTCTTCCGGAGACATGGAAGGTGGCCTGTCTTGACTGGGCTTAGAGGGTATGCTCTCTTGTTTCTCCACCATCCTGTCATCAACCTCCACAAAGTCTTCAAAGAGGAAGTTTGTAATGTGCTGTTGTTTTAGAAGTGCTCTGTCAATCTGACTGGTCAGGAGGTAGCACAGGTCTCCTCTGAACATGTGCTCAATGTGGCTGAGCTGAGCCAGGGTCTGGGTGAAATACTCAGTGTCACAGAGCTCCTCCAAGGTCTTCAACTTCTTGTCAAAACACTTGGTGGACTTTGCTTTGATGAGTTTTGGGGTGTAGGCTGGTCTGCAGGTGTAAAGATCTGCGTTAGCAGACTCATCAGGGTTAGAGGTAGTGGATGCCTGGTCAGCCTGATCCTGGGTGTGCACCACTTCACCAGAACACAAATCAGACCCCTTCAATTTCCGATGAGGGTATGAGCGGATCTGTTTCAGCAGGTCTTGATGTTCAATAATGGACTTCTCCACACTGGCCAGTTCATTGGCTTTCTCAATTGCCTGAGATGAGTAAAAGCCTTTGTCATTGGCTTTCTTCTGGATCTCTGTTTCTGTGTGCAGCACTGTCCTGGTGTAATCCAGGTCTTTCAGCTTTTTTTCAAGTTCCCCAGCAAATGCCTTCCTGTTGCCAGTCTTCAAGCACTCAGAAGCTTTGGAAAATTCAGCTGAAAGCTCCTGGAACTGCTGCATGATTTTATGCTGGTCTGCGGAGATATAAGCCATGCAAAAGGGCCTCACGAAGCCACGGGCCTCCAGGTCGTACAGAGTAAGGTGGTGCACGTATGCAAAGGCTCCCTCCTTAGAGTCTCCCAGCACCACCTTGGAGTCCTCCACAAAGTTCAGCTTGGGGTATGCAGAACCAGGAGGATGGCCCACGAAGGAAGCCTGGTAATCCACAGACATGATACGCAAAGAGAAGTAATTGAGATCAAAAGTGCCAAAAACTTTGGTGTCATTGGGGATGGTCAGTAAGGGTTGGGGTCCCACCTGCTCGGAGAATTCGGAAATAAGAATGAAGTCCCTGGAGAACTTGGCCCCAGACAGTTTGGACCATGGGTTGGCACCCTGGCTGGCAAAGGGAAAGAGCGGCACGGAGTACTCCTCGGGCAGGGCCGGCTCATTGTAAGGCTCTTGCTCGTACTCGTCCTCTTTGGTGAAGGCCACTACGTCAGGGGCGCTGATCATATTTCCAGATATATGGAGAAAACATTGAGAAGAAGTGGGAAAGACGACGTGGTTAACAGACGCGGGGAAGCCAGCCCTCTGGAGAAGGAAGCAAAGTCCCTGCGGCCCTCTTTGCGCCCCCCGAGGTCTTAGGCTGCTTCTCACACACCCGAGGACTCGAACTCCCGCGGCCCCCTCAGAAGTGTAGCTCCTCCGGAGGTCTCATGAAACCAAAGCCGAAGGCCCACAAGACCCGGGGGCCTGGATGCTCTCCTTCCTCCGCTTCCTCGGGCAAGCGCGGCGGCACAAGGAACCTGCAGCGAGGTCACTTGCACTTCCCCAAACCCACAGCGAAAGCAACAGCCCCCGCCCTGAACCGGTCTCTAAAGCGAAGCTACGGGCCGCCGCAGGGGTCAGCTAAGCGTTGCCGCCCCCACGGCCCCAAGGGCAGAAACCGTCCCGGATCCTAGGACGCCACAACCGGGAGCCAGCTACCGCGGCGCCGCCATCTTGGCATCACATGACTCCTGGTATCTTTGCCGCGTGACCCGGAAGCGTCCGCGCAGACTTCCGAGCAGGAGAAGACCAAGACTGTGAAAAAGAAACCACCAAGGACTGGACTGTTCGGCGGCCCCTCCCAGGGACCAGTAAGAATAACCAATCACTTTCGGGAAGGAAGGAAAAGTGGGCGGGAGGAAACGTGGACAAGGTTTCCGGGGGCGCGGGGCAGTCTGGGAGTTGTAGTTCTCGGTCGCTGTGGAGCACGCGTCTGGCGGAAGTGGCCCGAGAAGGCGGACGGAAGCCGGACGCTAAGGTGCGGGTTTGGGTAAGAGCCCGCGGTGTGGGCCTAGAGAAAGGCGTGGTAGTTAGAGCTCCGAAGCCCAGCGGGCTGGTGCGGAGGTAACTGGAGCGCCGGCAGCTCCCAGAGACTCTAGTTCCTTTACGGTGGGCACCCGGCGGGCCTCGCCGGTGGCTTCTCAACCATGCACAGGCACCGGGGGAGCGGCTGCGGGCGCGGGGCCTCGGAATGACCCTCCTGGTCGCCCGCTACGCGCTCCGGTGGCAGGGACCGCCCGGAGGCCGTGCCTTGTCCCGCGCCGTCATGGAGGTGGCCTTCCGAGGCGTGCGGAAAGTCCTCTGTGTGGCCGAGAAAAACGACGCGGCCAAGGGGATCGCCGACCTGCTGTCTAGCGGTCGCATGAGGCGGGTAAGAAAGCGCGTTTCTGATCAGCTGCGCTCCTTGAGGGAGGCCCACCGTGCGCGACAGTGTGGTGGGCACCCGGAATCGAAATGAAAGCGATTTCTCTCATTTCTGAGACCTCACCGCCTTTCGCCTGGACTCCTGCAGTGGCCTCTTGTCTGCCTTCCCAAGCCCCAGGCTGTCCTCGGACTGACGGGCATTTTAAAATGTAGTTCAGACGTTTCACTCATTTGCTTGAACACCTTTTGTTTTCCTTGCCTACAGCAGCGTTTCCAAACTTGTCTGATCCTTGGAACCGCACTGGCTATTCTTTGGGTCCTTGGTGAGACTGGGAAAGTCTGTATTTTAACGTTCTTCCCTCGCGATTCTGAAATTCAGTCCAATTGGGAACCACTGACGAGATTCCCTTAACTTGGCATTCAAGCTTTGACCCATCGTCCCCTAGCTATTCTTGCTCTCCCCATCCTGGACCACAGCCCCTGCATTCTGCACCCGTGTGACTTTACAGTCTCAAAGTGAACACTGACAGGGCAACACTGCAAGGTTTGGGGATTAGAGGTGAATTCAGCCCTGTTCCCACCCCTGTGAGCTGATTGTGAGAGGCGCAAGGGATAAGAATGTGTTCTACCCACACTGAAGGCACAAATGAAAAGGAAGATTAAAAAGTTTCATAAATGGAGGTGACACGGGGAACATTAAAAGCTATTCAGGAAAATCAAATAACCAAAATGGATCCCGAAATGGTTTTCGGGAGAACATTTCTAAGAGCATGGGTGGAAGATCTCTGCTGCCTTTTCTTTACAGATCCCAGGATCCTTAGACCTTTTTCCAGTTTAGGGACAGTGGGAGCCGCAGCCAGGGTTGTGTGAATGCTGGCTGAGAGCTTCACCTCTTTCCAGTACAAAAAGTCCTGGTGAGCAGCCCCGAGGTTTGCCCTACTTCTAGGGTTCTGGGCCTCTTGAGACCTACCCCTATTTATCCTTCAGGGCTCTGCTGAAATGTCAACATTTCTCTTTCTCTTTCTCTCTCTCTCTCTCCCTCTCCCTCCCTCCCTCTCACCCTTCCTCCCTCTCTCCCCTCCAGTCCAGAGGTCTGTCCTAGAGTGCTTAGTGTGCACATTAATTTTCTTGGCAAGAATCTTGCCTTTAACTTGTTTGTTTACAACAATGCTAACAGCATGCTGTGTAACATTGTAGACTTTTCCAGTTTTGTCATGGTAAGATTTGTGGGGCATTCCTTTCCTTCACTTCCTTTCCCTTTTTTCTTTTTCCTTTTCCCTTCCCTTCCCCCTTCCCTTTCCCCTTCCCCTCCTCCTTTCCTTCCCTTCCCTTCCCGCTTCTCTTCCACTCACTCTGTAGCCCAAGCTGGAGTGCCATGGCATGATCATAGCTCACTACAACCTCAAACTCCTGGCTTCAAGGGATCCTCCTGCCTCAGCCTCCAGAGTGGCTGGGACTGTAGGTGCACACCACCAGGGGGCATTCCTTTTTGAACAGCACCCATTGATGTCTGCAATATCACCTGTCTTGTAGAGTCTCATGCGTGTGGCCAAAGGAACGACTCCATGTTTTCTAAAAGGCATAGAGGTGCCTCTCCTCTTTCACTTTGTGTTTGTCAATTGGCAAATTACTGGAAGATTCTGGCCAAAAGGGAAGGCTTTTTTTTTTAACAAGAAGTTTTATTGTTTTTACATACAGAAAACACAACATTTAACCCATTTAGTGGCAAGTTCTTTAGCCTTTGCCTTTTCCAGTTTGGTAATGTGAGCAACAGATTTTGGACCCAAGACTTTGCCTCAACAGTGACAGCAGATCTCATCATATCTGTCATTGTAATTGGTCCTGATAGCTTCCACTGGCTTACTCAGAGCTCCCTTGTCTTCCAAGTTAACCTGTATGAAGACTACAGTAGTGCAGGTCTTCCTGTGGACTAGATGTCCCAGTCTTGCCTTCCCCTTTACAATGCAGTAGGGAACCTCTAGCCTTCAACACTGGGCTTGCAGGAAGACAGCCAACTCTTTGGGATCCATGTCATGTTCAATCACCACCAACTGAGCCTTCTTGTTCTCTGCCAATGTGGTAATAGTATTAACCCCCACTTGAAGGACAGGTGGTCTCTTAGTGGGGACATCCTCTTTGCCAGCAGCTTCTTAGCCCAGGCCAATAGTCTTTGCCTCTTGCTATGTCTCTTGGGTGTGCTTGTGGTCCAGCTCAAGCACTTGAGTAGCTATTTGGCAGTCCTGGGTGACCTGGTTAATTACAGGAGGCACTTTGAGCCACTTATAGACAGTAGCTTTTTGCCACTGTAACTGGTTGTAGTGGGGCTATTTGACAAAGTGGATGAGGTCCTTTTTGTGCTGGATGTCCTGTCCAGTGCCAAAATTCTTAGGCCTTTTCTCAAATGGGATTTATCACCTTGGCCTTCTACTGTTCCATGACAGCAGGGGCTAGGCCACCTTCTTCCCCTTGGGCTTCTTTCCTTTTGGCAGCTTGGGCAGCTGAAGGAGAGACGTTGCTTAAATGTCTCTCTAAGGAACCTTTCCCTCACCACCATCCCCCACTGTGGGACCATTAATGACATGCTATCAATGCACTCCATTCTCCTACTTGAAATGCATCTACCTGTTAAAGTTAAATTATGTAATGTGCAATTATTTAGTTGATCTATCACCACCCCTCTGTGGACTTTGAAGCTCCAAAGGACAGGGACTAATACAGTGTCTGAAATACAGATTTTTCAGCAAATATTTGTTGGATGACTGTTTGAGCTGAGTTTAAAAGTATTACTAAGCAGTGGATACAGTGTAAAGAACAACCCAGGGGCTTGAAACAGCTTGGCATGTTCAGAAATAATTAGACGTTAGGAGAGGCATGTGGTTGGACGAAAAGCCAGTGAGTTAAGCAAGAGAAGCAGTTGAATGCAGACCATGAGGGTATTAAAGAGCCATGTAGATTGTGTGTGTGGGTGGTTGAGTGTGGTAAAATGCACATAAAATTTACCATTTAAATCATTTTCAAGTATATGATTCAGTGGCATTTAGTACATTCACAGTGTTGTGCAACCATCATCACTGCCTAGTTCCAGAAGATTTTTGTGACCCCAAAAGGAAACCTCATGTCCATGAAACAGTCACTTCCCCTTACATCCTCCTCCCAGCCCCTGGCAACCAGGTAATCTAACTTTCTGTCCTCATGGATTTGCCTATTCTGGATATTTCCTATAAATGGAACCATACAATACATGGTCTTTTGTGCCAGGCTTCTTTCACGTACCATAATGTTCAAGTCCATGGATGTTGCAGCATGTATTGGTTCTTCATTCTTTTTTATGGCTGAATGGTACTCCGTTGTATGGGTAGATCCGATTTCATTTTACCATCCATCAGTTGATCAACGTTTGTGTTTCCACCTTTTGGCTTTTATGAATAGAGCCACTATAGACAACTCATGAATTAAGTTTTTGTTTGAGTAACTGTTTTCAATTCTTTTGGGTAAATTATACGGAGTGGAATTGATATGACATGCAACTTTGTTTGACTTTTTGGGGTACCACCAAACTGTTTTCCACAGTGGCCATAGCATTTTACATTTCCACAATGTTCTAATTTTTCCACATCTAAATTTTGTACATCCTCAACAACACTTATCTTCCTTTTTTTGTTTTAATTACATCCTAGTAGGTTGTGCAGTGGTATCTCATTGTGGTTTTGATTTACATTTTCCTAGTGACTGAAGAAATTGAACATCTTTTCAGTGCTTGTTGGCCATTTGTTTATTTTCTTTGAAGAAATGTTGCTTATACTTGGATATGATGTCATATCCAAGAAATCATTGCCAAATCCAAGATCAGAAAGATTTCCTCCTATATTTTCTTCTAAGAATTCTATAGTTTTGGCTCTTATATTTAGGTCTTTGATCCATTTTGAGTTAATTTTTGTATATAGTGTGAGGTGAGGGTCCAAATTCATTCTTTTGCGTGTGCATATCCAGTTGTCCCAGCACCATTTGTTGAAAAGACTATGCTTTGGATGCCCATTGGATGGACGTGGCACCTGTAGTCCCAGCTACTCAGAAGGCTGAGGCAGGAAGATTTTTTGAGCCTAGGAGTTTGAGGCTGTATTGTGCTGTGATAGCACCTGTGAATAACCACAATACTCAAACCTGGGCAACATAGTGAGACCTCATCTCTCAAAAAAGAAAATCAATTGACCATTGATGTTTAGGTTTATTTCTGGACTCTCAGTTTTATTCCATCGTTATGTATGTCTATCCTTATACCAATACCACACTGTTTTGATTACTGTAGCTTTGCAGTAAGTTTTGAGCACCCCACTTTAGCCTCCTGAGTAGCTGGAATGACAGGCATGGGCCAATCACGCCTGGCTACACACAGAAAAATTGTCTTTTTGAGACTGAGAGAATCTTCTAATAGTGGTCTTTCTTGGCCTTTGAACGTTTCGCCAGTTCCCAGTCGGCCTTTCTCTTGTTTTGCGTTCAGCGTTAGGCCCTTGACAGGCCTAACTGCTTTTAATGCGTTTGTGGAAGAAGGTGGGATCTACTCAGAGAAGGTCTTGATGGTCTGTAATTGCAGCTGAAGAAGCACTTTATAGATTGGATTCCAGATCTGACCAGGGCTTTATAGCGTCATTAGATTTTGGAGCCAGAGGGACCTCAGCGATAACTTCGTTCCGGAAAAAATTGAGGCTTAGAAAGCTGAATGACTTGCCCGTGATAGCCAGTTTATTGGTGTAATTGTATGGCCAGGAAACAGCAGAGATGTATGTGAAGAAAGGAGAAAATCATCAAGGGACCTGTCTTAATCCCTTCTCTGCCATTAAGTTGTCACATGACCTTGGAAAAGTCCATACTCATCTATATAAAAATGTTATATTAGCTGATCTCAGGGTTACCTTTCAGTATAAAAACTCCGTAGATTCTATCAAGTATATGCTTGGTAACTATTTCTGAGGGGCCACTTAAGTGGTCTTAATAATTGAGCCTAGTTTTTAATCTACAGGAAATACTATTTTGCATTTTTAGTATTCTCACTTTTCAGAGTTTTGCTTGATCTTTATGCTGAGGAGTTATTTGTTTTATTAGCATAGTTTATATTTTTTAATTATTTTTGTTTTGTTTTATAGAGAGAAGGACTTTCTAAATTCAACAAGATCTATGAATTTGATTATCACCTATATGGCCAGGTAGGTGTTAAAATATTTCCATCATAAAGCTGAAGTGTGCTTTCAGATCCATGTGCCATTTTAGTGTACACCCCTTGGGGTTTCAGCTATAGCTAAAAAGAGCAACTATTTACTATACATCCTCCTTAAATTGCTTGTATTTTAGAGTTCTTTAATCAAGAAGTAGCCTGGATGTATGTAGAATATGTCACTGTCTTAAGAATAACTATTGCTGTGATCTAAAGGTCTTTGGTTATAGGTGATCATTTTATAATTTATAAGGAAATTTAATAAAATGTAATCAAATTTCCTCTTTTTAATAAAATATGGTCTTATATCAGCTCTTTGTAATAAACAAGCTAATATGTAATAGTTTGAGGAAATTTTAAATGAAACAGAAGACATCATGGTACTAGAATTAAACTGGTGATAATCTTACATCATAGGTGTTAAAAAAAAGTGGTGATTATATTCTGTGGCTTTTGGCTTGGAAGAGTTTTTTGGGTTTTTATTTTGGGGTTTTTATTTGGTTGGTTTCATTTGGTTTGGATTTTTTTTTTTTTTTTTTGAGACAAGGGTCTCACTCTGTTGCCCCAGCTAGAGTGCAGTGGCATCATCACAGCTCACTGCAGCCTCAAACTACTGGGCTCAAGTAGTTCTCCTGCCTCAGCCTCCTGAGTAGCTGGGACTGTAGGCACGTGCCACTACACCTGACTAATTTTTTCTATTGTTTGGTAGAGACAGGGTCTTACTCTTGCTCAGGCTGGTCTTGAACTCCTGGTCTCAAGCGATCCTCCTGCCTCCCAGTGCTAGGATTACAGGCATGAGGTGCCGTACCTGATCTAAAGAGCTATATTTATGTTTGTTTCTTCCCAATCAGCTGAGGGTTTTTTTCCCCCTTTAATAGAAATTCCTCCCTTTTGTTTGAATGATTTGGCAAAATATAACTGCAGAAAGACTAACTTGAGTTTTGTCATCATTCAGAATGTTACCATGATAATGACGTCGGTTTCTGGACATTTGTTGGCTCATGATTTCCAGATGCAGTTTCGAAAATGGTCAGTACAATTCCTGGGGGAAGGACTTTCAGATTATTGTAGTAAGTTTTGAAATATTATAGGAATTTTGAGGCATGTTGATCTTACTGTGTAATTTATAATACTAAGATGACCTAGAATCATCTGATTCATTGTGAATTTTTATCAGACCTTTAGAATAAACAGCTACTTTTAAGTGTTCTCCCAAAATAGCCAGACCTTTTTCATGCAGTCATCAGATTGCATTTATCCAAGTGCAGATGCCCATGAAAGGTGCCCATGACATTCAGAATGTCTTAGCAGCTCCTGTTGATCCTCCTGGCGAAGTAGATAGTGCGCTTTGCAGAGGGCTATAGCCTTGCTTTCAGTCTGCCAGGACTGCTCCTGTTGGGGATCCACCCATGAGCCTCTGGAGCAGTTCATTGTCATTAGAGTGGAGGGTTCTCCATCACGTGCTGAGGTAAGACTGTGTTTTTTTCTTTTCTAGGCAGAGCTGCAACCCCCTTGTCCTCTTTGAAGCAGAAATTGAAAAATACTGTCCAGAGAATTTTGTAGACATCAAGGTGGGGTCTTTTGAAGACATTTGGCACTAAAGTTGGAATAACCATAGAGAATCAAACCGACTGATTTCTGTATTTTTAATGTATCAGAATTTGGAGATAATGTTTTCCGCCAAACTTAGTACCATGATTTAAAAAGTTAACTCCTACCCGTTGTATAAATAAGGCTGTTTAAACGTAGTGGCCAAGGGACTGAAGTAAGCCCTTTTTATGAGCAGTAGTAGTTTATATCCTAGGAAGAAGTATGGTTAAATTATTAATTCTAGCCATCATCCCACCTCTAGTTAGAACAGAAGAGGCTGCAAAATGTAAATGGTTGTTTGACAGTAGATGGCCAGTTCTCAAGCAGTCAGGGCACCTACAGTTACGATAATTCACTGCTAACTGGGAAACCTTCTTGGGATGAAACTCAATTGGTGTTTATTTTTTAACCGGGACATAATCAGAATCACCGAAGTCATAAGTGTGAGAGCTGAGTTTTAGGTTTTGTCATATAAATGAAGTTGTATTAAACCCTGTATCTTCCCTCCATCTTCTAGAAGCTCATTTGTGGGTCTGGAGGGTTGTACTAGTGACCTCGCCATCATTAGCACTAGTAAAAGCAGGCTTCTTTGATCTCTTTCTCTCGCCAAGATGGTGTACTCCAAGAACAGCATTGCTCTTCAGTCAGGTCCCTTAGGTGTTGAGGTGTAAAGTCATTGCTCTGCAATTCTGTTCTCACCGCTCTTTCCCCACTGTGAACTTCAGAAAACTCTGGAACGAGAGACACGGCAGTGCCAGGCTCTGGTGATCTGGACTGACTGTGATAGAGAAGGTGAAAACATCGGATTTGAGATCATCCACGTGTGCAAGGCTGGTACGTGCTGCTGCTGTGTCTCTCCACTTTGGAGCCCCGTAAATAGCATTCTCTGGTGTCTGCGTATACGTGGCCGTGGCTGAGTTCCTCTGCAGATACTGTTCCTCCTCGGGCAAATCACTGAACCCTTGGGAGCCTTGACTTCCTCCTGTGGGGCAATCTGTTTCCTAGGGGTGCCATGGGAATTAAATGAGTTACTGATAGTGTAGACCATTTAGCCCAGGGCTTATTCCTTGTTAGGTACAAGGAGACCCCAGCTTCTTAAGAACAGGTACCTTATAGTCTATTTTTTAAAATTAGATATTGAATATATGCAGAAGAATGGATATAAGTAAAATACAAAGAATAATTCTAAAATGTTCTATTTGTTTTCTTAATCTCCCATATTCATTGTACAATGACTAACTATTAATACTAATGTATAATTGTTACAGTGGATGTGAATGGCTCTGACAGGTTTAATGATTTCATGTAACTTAGAGGAAGTGATGAACAGGCCATTCTCTGGCTCAGATGGTGGGGTTCCTATTTTCCCTAAGAGGTTTTGTGTTGAATGCCGTGATGACTCCTGGAAATTTAAATGCATTAACTTTCAAAGATGCTGTGTATGCCTGTATTCTTTCCTGAAGGGACATAAAATTTCCCCACAAGACTCTTTAATTAACAGAGTTTTTGTTTTCCCTAAAGGCCTGAGAGAGCAGTAAGGTTCAAGTCTCAAAAGGTCCACTAAGTGAATGGTGGTTAATCGCTAAAATTCACTCCGCAGTTATTTCTGACATTGGTTTGAAGGTCATGTGATGTTTTCCTCTTAGATGTTGTATACCGTTGATTTAACTTACAGGTAAATCAGGCACGGTACAGCTTCTTGAACTGGTTTGCCTTTATTTCAAGGTAGTTTAAGAAAAGTGAGCCCCTTATGATGGAGGGCAGTGTGATCTGACTTTGACCTCGGTGCCACCTTGTGTTCCATAGTGAAGCCCAGTTTGCAGGTGTTGCGAGCCCGTTTCTCTGAGATCACGCCCCGTGCCATCAGGATGGCCTGTGAAAACCTGGCCGAGCCTGATCAGAGAGTGAGCGACGCTGTGGATGTGAGGCAGGAGCTGGACCTGAGAATAGGTGAGGAGCAGACAGACCCTCCCACTGCCACGGGCAACATTGATGTTTGGTTATGGAACCAAAAGTGAGTTTCTGTGTAAATGTATGCAGCCAGCTCTGACCTCGGCATCCATTGTTCTCTTGTTCCTTCCTTCCTTCCTCCCTTTCTTCCTCCCTTCCTCGCTTCCTCTCTTCCTCCCTTCTCACTCTCCAGGAGCTGCCTTCACCAGGTTCCAGACGCTGCGGCTTCAGAGGATTTTCCCTGAGGTGCTGGCAGAGCAGCTCATCAGTTATGGCAGCTGCCAGTTCCCCACACTGGGCTTCGTGGTGGAAAGGTTCAAAGCCATCCAGGCTTTCGTGCCAGAGGTCTTCCACAGGATTAAAGGTAAGGCTGAGGGTTGTGTATGCACGGGCCGAGGAATAACAAGGGACTGGGGAGCATTAATAGTGCTAATTAAAGGTGTGATTTAAAAAAAAAAAAAAATCTTGCTGCCTTTCTCTCTGCCCCATTACAATATTCAGAATCTACCTAATGTTTCTTTTGTCATCTAGAAATTCTTCCCTGTTTCATATTCCTTTGGCTTTCAGCGTAAAATACCTTTTCTGTTTGTCATATCACGTGACTTCTCTGAGACACAGCCTGTTTGTCTCTCCCCAATACAGTAACTCATGACCACAAAGATGGCATCGTAGAATTCAACTGGAAAAGGCATCGACTCTTCAACCACACAGCTTGTCTTGTCCTCTATCAGTTGTGTATGGAGGTAAGAACTGCTCTGAAATCCTAATGATCTAGGAAACATTCTGCACACCTCCCAGGCCACTCCCTCTCCCTCCCAGTCTCCCACTGAACTTGAGCTTTAAGTTTGCAGAAAACAGCGCTAAAAATATGGAAGGGAAAGGTCTGCAGAACTTTTAGATAAAATCAGAAATTTTGAGAACTTATAGCTGAAATCCCTCTCTGGGGCATATACTGTCACCAGAGATTAACAGGGATCAGCTAGACAGTCCAGATCATACATTGCTAGGGAATCTCTGTGAAGCAATTTGGACAGCATCTCTCCCCTCTTGGTCACATAAGGAAGTCTAGAGAAATGAAAGTCACAAATGAACAAGTTAATTTCATGTAGCAATTAAGGCCAGGAAGAAAAGTAAGAAGGGAAAAGGGATAGAGAGAGACCTCGGGGGCAGGGAGGGGCTATTCTGGATGTGGTGGTCAGGAAAGACCTTGCCAGAGGGGTGACATTTGAGCAGGGGTTGGAGTGAGGCAGCCAGGGGAGGAATGGGGGGAAGCTGTGTCTCAGAACAACACGTGCAAAGGCGCGCCACAGGCCAGTCATTGGCAGTGGGGACTCCGCCTTCACATTTCCTGACCCTTGGACTGGTCGTCCATTTTGCGATGCCGCTTCCTATCAGTCAGTACATAGCCTGGTTTTGCCCAGAGCCTACGCACAGTGGTACCTAAGGAGAATCCTAAGATCTCTAGGTTTGATAATTTGTGGGTGCTTCTTGGCTGTAGCCCACTGACAGGATTGTTATTAATTAATTTCATAGGGGAGTGAGAACTGCAAAGCACCCGGTATGTGCCAGGCATACTTTGTCTCATATTATTTTGTTTAACTCTAACAATGACTGTGAGGGTGGTGACGCCATCCCCATTTGACAGATGAGGGACCTAGACAAAGTGAAGTGACTCATCCACGCACACACGCAAGAGAGCGAGTATACAGCAGAGCATGGCCTGGATCCCGGCATGTCCCTACCCCTTCTGCACACTGCTGCCCCTTCCTGTCACCCACTCTACCCTTTGACCCTGGACCACCAGTGCCTGTGATACTGCATGTTTATCTGTTAAATAAGAAGACCTGCAGTGTTTCTCCTTCACTAGGATGTGGTGTGGGAATACGTGGCAGGGGATATACTTAGAGCTTATGAGCAGCTGGTCCTCAAGTCTTTCGGGAAGGAGAAATTTGGATTTCGATAGACAAATATCCTCATTAGCAAACCACTTAAACTGAGTTCTTTGTTCATCTACAGGCTCTTAAAAGCGTGAAGTTGCTTTTAAGATTACAGTTCTCCAGCTTGTATTATACAATTTCTCCTATTTCTAACACTGTATTATCCTGAATTAAAAAAAAATAACACTGTGCATGTGTGCATAGGAAACTACTCAGGAGATGCATAGGCTGTTTGTTGTATTTCATAGGCTTTTTTTTTTTTTTTTGAGACAGAGTCTCACTTTCTTGCCTGGGGCGAGTGCCATGGCGTCAGCCTAGCTCACAGCAACCTCAAACTCCTGGGCTCAAGCAATCCTACTGTCCCAGCCTCCCGGGTAGCTGGGACTACAGGCATGCGCCACCGTGCCCGGCTAATTTTTTTTTTATATAGATTTTTAGTTGTCCAATTAATTTCTTTCTATTTTTGGTAGAGACGGGGCCTCGCTCTTGCTCAGGCTGGTATCGAACTCCTGAGCTCAGAACAGTCCACCTGCCTCGGCCTCCCAGAGTGCTAGGATTACAGGCGTGAGCCACCGCGCCCGGCCCTTTCATAGGCTCTTTAAGGCTTGTGAGATTGCCCTTCAGAATCTTGGTTTGAGTGGGAAAGAGACGATGATGTCCACTACACCGTCAGGTACAAGCACCATTAAGTAGGTAGCTCTCAAGGGCTGTCACTGTGGCCTAAGCCAGTGGTCAGTATGGTCTGGAGTTGTGAGCAGGTGCAGCCCAGGGGAAGGCTGGAAGTTCATGCTGTCTTTGCTTTCCTGACTTCCTAGGATCCCGTGGCAACCGTGGTGGAGGTCAGATCTAAGCCTAAGAGCAAGTGGCGGCCTCAAGCTTTGGACACTGTGGTATGTTCCAGACTGTTTCAGGCACTGAGGAACAATTACTTCCCGTTGTTGGGGCTGTAGTTCTACTGCACGGACTGTGGTACAGTGGAAGGAAACACACCTATCACCGTGCCACACAGCAGAGCACTTGGGAAAGATAAGGCCTGCTTAGCCTCTTAATGCTTTTTTTTTTTAAAATTTATCAAGTGCAATATAACTGCGTTGTGTGAGGTTTGGGAAACAAAAAGAGGAAGACAAATGACCATCCTTACATAATTGTTGGTATAATTTTGGTGTCTTACTGGGTTTTTTTTTTTTCACATTCATATTTTTTACAGCATTATAATTTATAATTAGAGTAGCTTACTTTTTGCACCCAAGCATTTTTTTTCATGTTGCTGCATAATCTGTGTGTTATTTTAAATAATATGCTATATGAACTGATCTTAGAACAGGGCTTCTCAAATTTTTGACCCCAGGAAGAGCTACCCCCATGGGACACAAGTCTGAATAAATCACATTAGGAGTGTGCCTTCCCGGTCACCATTTAGCAGGACATTCGGGCTAGAATTACTGTCAGGCTTACCTGTGTGACCTGGGCCAAGCCCCTTGACATCTCCAGATCTCTTCTCTACTTCCTTATTTGCCGCCAGGAAGCTGGACTGAATATAAGGTCTGTCGTAAAGCAAGCAGGTTCTTTTTTTTGTTTGTTTTTGTTTTTGAGACCGAGTCTCGCTCTGTCCCCCAGGCTGGAGTGCATTGGCATCATCATAGCTCACTGCAACCTCCGACTCCTGGACTTGAGCGATTCTCGTGCCTCAGCCTCCCAAGTAGCTGGGACTACAGGCACGCACCACCACGTCCAGCTAATTTTTTCTATGTTTAGTAGAGACGGGGTCTCGCTCCTGCTCAGGCTGGTCTTGATCTCCTGACCTCAAGTGATCTTCCCTCCTCAGCCTCCCAGGGTGTTAGGATTATAGGCATGAGCCAGCACGCCCAGCCGCAAGCGGGTTCTAAAGGAAGCAAAGCTTTACCCCGCTGCTCCTTCATCTGAAACAGTCCACTCTGAAGTTGTACATACAGAATGTGCAGGCCAAAAAATGTGCATGGGCTGCTAGGCAGTGTATTCCTTGTCTCGGACAGGCCACGGTAAATGTGTGTATGTGTTGAGAGATTCCCAGGGGAAAGTCATGGATCGATTTTATATAGTAGGCATAAGTGTTTTATTCCTTTCTGGTTAAATGTGCTTTGACATACAGTCAGCAGCATTGTTGGAGTGGTGCCTAGGGAAAAGAACAACTGGTTATCCCCCAGGAGGCCTTAAAGAATGGTTTTCACCATCCAGGGGAGTTTACTGGGGATTGGGTGGGATTCATAAAATCTGATTCTCAGACTATCTGTGTTATTACTGTATGTTAGGCTGCTTGTTAAAAAGTGCACATTTCAGCCTCTGTCCCAGCCTTGCTCTGCTCTGTCAAGTCCCCAGTGGCCAGGGCCAGGAATCTGCTGGCTTCCCCGGTGAGCCTTACACATCAGTCTGAGAACCACCGGGTGGGGAATCTGGCTCTGCTGGCAGGCCCAGAAATCGTTCTCAGACAGCCTTGCCCCCTCAGTGTGACAGAGGAACCTGGCGTGACTGGGCAGACTTGTCTGAAGATGAGTTGTGTAGCCGGGTCGTGCCCTCTGACTCACACCTAATGTGCCTGTTGACCCATTTCACAGGAGCTTGAGAAGCTGGCTTCTCGCAAGTTGAGAATAAATGCTAAAGAAACTATGAGGATTGCTGAAAAGCTCTACACTCAAGGGTGAGTATTCTTGACAGTAGATTTAGGAGTAGAATTTGAAGCAGCTTTATCAGGGTGAAAGATTTTAGAAGTAGAGCTTATGAGGAAACACAAATTGTCTAAATAACACCCAAGCTCTGACGGAGGATTTTGACATTGACTTTTCTTTTCTGATACGAAAAAGGCATTTCAGTATGAGAACCCATAGAGTAAATCCAGATCCTACTCTTGACTCCTCAGCAATCTCCCTGGTGCTCTGGCAAGTGGCAGAGAGCAGGCAGCACCTCTGGGAGTTGTTTGCCTGTGAAAATCATCCCTACCCAGGGGTCACGGGCACCCCAGCAAGGAGGTCCTCTGACTGTGCTGTCCAACATTTGACTGTGAGCACTTGAAGTTTGGGTTGTCCAACTTGGGATGTGCTGTAAATGTAAAATATGCACTGGATTTTTGAAGACTTCTATGAAAATAGAATGTAAACGCTCTCAAATTTTAAGTGGCTAATTGAAGGTTTAAAATGACATATAGAGTCTACGTTGTAGTTTTAGGGACAGCAGTGTTCTTTATGTACTCTAGGAAAAGTTAGAAAAGCACACTGGTGGAGCTGTTGGGGCTGACGAGACTTCTGTGCTACACCAGGGTCAGACTGACCTCAGGAGAAGCCAGTGACGTGCCCCAGGCCATGAGGCACTGGCAGAGTCCTGGGTCTTGATCCTGTGCCAGGCCGGCCCATTCCCTTCCCCTTGTGGCTGCTTTTTACCCCATGAGGGGCATCTCAGAACTTTCTCGGTGCAGATAACCTAGGGTGCTTTCAGGTGAGTTGGCTATATGAGATAGGTAATTGCAGGTGTTACCAGGTGCTGTTAGTTACTTAGAAACCAACTAAAGAGTCTAAAAAGAATTGTTTTTCTGTTTGTTGGCCTTCGTTTTAGGTACATCAGCTATCCCCGGACAGAAACAAACATTTTTCCCAGAGACTTAAACCTGACAGCGTTGGTGGAACAGCAGACCCCAGATCCACACTGGGGAGCCTTTGCCCAGAGCATTCTGGAGCGGGGCGGCCCCACCCCACGCAACGGGAACAAGTCTGACCAAGCTCACCCTCCCATCCATCCCACTAAATATACCAGCAGTCTGCAGGTTGGTTTCTTTGAATGTGTTGCCTGCTAGGACCCAGAGCAAGGTGCTAAGGGCCAGTAGTAGGATTCGAGTTTACCCTGCAGGCTCTGATGGTAGGAAATAAGTGGTCTTGAAATATCCCTTTCATTTCAGAAAAGAGAAGTCAGTGTCAGAATTCTCCTGTTTCATAATTTTCCACCTGCTTTTCATGAAAGACCCCTCCCCCCATGGTGGGCCCCACCCTTGCTCTAGCCCCTTCAGCACAGGGCTCCTGCTTCTTCTCCCCTTGTCCCTGACACATAGTCCAGGTTGCCCCCACAACCTGCTTGGCCCCCACCCCACAGCCATTTACGGTCTCTTGTAACTAGAGAATCCTGTCTGTCCTCCCGAGAGGTTTCATTGCCTTCCCAAGACTTTGCCACCTCCCTCCTGTCATGCTGTAGCCACTGTAGAGTTTCCCACTGGGCTCTGCCTGATTGGCTCAGTGGGGACAGGCTCTTCGAGGGCAGGAGCCTTTGAGTATTGCTGACTTCCGCAGGCTGTCACAGAACTGAGCAAATTTTGATTTTTTTTCTTCTTTCTTTAATAATGCATTCGTTCTGATCTTAAAATTAATGCATTTTCAAGCAGTGTCTCACACCTGTAATCCTAGCACTCTGGGAGGCCAAGTTGAGGTCAGGAGTTCAAGACCAGCCTGAGCAAGAGCAAGACCCTGTCTCTACTAAAAGCAGAAAAAAATTAGCTAGGTGTTGGGGCATGCACCTGTAATCCCAGCTACTCCGAAGGCTGAGGCAGGAGGATTGCTTGAGCCCTGGAGTTTGAGGTTGCTGTGAACTATGATATGATGCCACTGCACTCTAGGCGGGGGCAACAGAGCGAGACTCTGTCTCAAAAATAAGTACATTTTAAAAATAAAATTAATACATGGTCATTTTACACAATTTAGAAAATACAAAAGATTATATAAAGAAGGAAAAAATTGCCTATAATTGCCCCTTCTGATAACCACATTTTTTCTATGCATGTATATAGTCTTTTAATAAAAGTAGAACCTCAGATAGCTTTGTAAAAACTACTTTTTAAGGCCAGGCATGGTGGTTCACGCCTATAATCCCAGTATTTTGGGAGGCCAGGGTGGGAGGATCACTTGAACCCAGGAGTTCAAGGCTGCTGTGAGCTATGATTATACCATTGCACTCCAGCCTAGGTGACAGAAAAAACTACTTTAACATTTTATATCATGAGTATTTCCCCATTTTCTGCAGTATTTAAAAGTATGATATTTAAATGATTGCATAGATGTACTATAATTTATTTTGTCAAATCAGTTTTTGGAACAGTAAGTTGTTTACAACATTTTGATAGAACATGCCCTATAGTTAACATTTGTATAGATAAACATTTGTGTGGATCTTCAGTTACTCCTTTGAATAACTTCCTAGATGGGGAATTATTAGATGTGCACGTAATATCTCATGGGCTTTTGATGGAGTGAGACTCACTAAATCCTGGATTTACCCAGTTGATCAAAAATCACCCTGACAAATTACTACCTGAACATACGCATGAAGTTGGGCTCAGGCTCTCAAGTGCAGTGTTACCGTGTGTCTCTTGTATTGGGTAGTCTCTTGCTGACTTTTTATGCTTTCATCTTGTTCTATCAAAGAACCACTTCCCAGTCTGGAGGGGAAAATGGCTCACTTGCTTACCTCTGCCCCATTGGAGTTGTGAGGTGTGTCAGCCTAAACCTGTCTGCTGCCTAGGACTTGCCTGGCACTCCACATTAGCGCAGGGCCTAAGGAGCAGTGTCACCTGTTCCGGGCAGAACATTAGGCTGAAAAGTGACATAAACCAGGTTTAAACAAGAGGTGGTATTTTCAAGGAAGTTTCAAATTCTCCCTTTCTTCCTAGGGAGATGAACAGCGACTGTATGAGTTTATTGTTCGCCATTTCCTGGCTTGCTGCTCCCAGGATGCCCAGGGGCAGGAGACCACCGTGGAGATTGACATTGCTCAGGAACGCTTTGTGGCCAATGGCCTCATGATTCTGGCCCGAAACTATCTGGACGTGTATCCATATGATCGCTGGAGTGACAAGGTGATAAAGAGGTGGACCCCAGGGAGAAGGGAGGACAGTCATGTCCTAGCCTTGAGCCATCTAGTGGCACGAGACTGTATTTCTTGAAATGCAGGTTGTCTTTTGCCTGAGTGTGGTGACGGTGATCTGATTGCACGCATCTGCTCCCTGCAGATCCTCCCTGTCTATGAGCGAGGCTCCCGCTTTCAGCCCAGCACCGTGGAGATGGTGGATGGGGAGACCAGCCCGCCCCAGCTGCTCACCGAGGCCGACCTCATCTCCCTCATGGAGAAGCATGGCATTGGTCAGTAGCTCCTCTGCATGACTCGCATCTCTGTATGAGCCAGGCATGCCCTGATGCAGGTGCTATATTCTTATTCCCATTTTTATAGTTGAAGTGAGGCTTAGAGAGGTTAAGAACTTACCTAAGGTCACAAAGTGTGTGTTATTTAAACCTGGTTTTAATATCCACAGTCAGTGCTCTGAAACCCCATACCATACCCTACATAGAGCGACACATTTCCCGTGACTCAGGGTACTCAGCTAGGAGCACCCTTTGGGCACATGGGGATAGAACAACAAGTAAGGTAGCAACAATTAAAACCATACCGTTATCTTTTCAAGCGTCAGATCTGGCAGCTCGGGCCTCCTTCCCTTGTGGAACAGTGGATGTGGGTGTCAGCCATCCCCACAGGTGTGCACCCACACTACTCACACACTGCTCCCACTGGCCTCACTCACCCACTTGTACTTGGCAAGACCCTACTGTTCGCCATGGCTTGCTGGATTCTTAACTTTTTGTTCCCATGATTGCTTAGGAGTCAGAAATTAGGTTTTAAAAAACACCGGGCCAGAATTATGTTTTTCCCAATAAGTCCTGTGGCTCAAGCTTTGCAGGTGGGTCATTGTGAGTGATCTGCTGCCCCTCCATCCGTTTGTTATAGTGTTCACAGCACATAGCTTTCAAGGGCTGTCTCTAGCAAAACCCAGTCCAGGAAGGCCAGCCGCGTGATGGAAGGGAAGAGGAGTCCCCTGCATGTGTTGTGAAAGCTGCTTTCTCCATCCAGGCCATACCTGCCTCACCTACAGAGAGAATTTAATAGTCCTATGACTTGGGAAAAGTACTCCAACCTGGAGTCCATGACCATCACTGAGATATCCAGAAAGCCTGCAGGTTTAGGTAAAATTAAAGGGGGTTCGCCCATCACAATTTCTTCAATTAAAATATATGAGGCCTACTAGAATGAGACCTTGGACTAAGCGCCAGGGACTCAAAGAGGAATGAAACCTTGTCTTTCCCTTTAAGGACTCAGTCTAGCAGAAGAACCAAACCAACACATTGACTACAATGTGATGGGTTCTGCAGGGAGCAGGAAGAAAACATCATGGGTGGGCATGGTTGGCATTTGAACTGAACCAAAACCTCATAGTAAGACTTCCTGGTCAATGAAGGCAAGCCCAGCACAGGGCAGGGCCTGCAGAATGGCACAGGGAGGAATGCAAAAGCCTGCTGCAGCTGGGGGCAGTAAGGGATGGTCGTAGAAGGTGAGAAAGAAAGGTGGTTCTGGCCTGACTTTGCAGCCTGGCTTGCAGGGCTATGGGGCTTGGGTGCCTCCTCATAGTTGGTAGGGAACCACATAGAAGTGCACTTTTAAAAAACCAAACCAGGCCAGGCTCAGTGGCTCATGCCTGTAATCCTAGCACTCTGGGAGGCCGAGGCAGAGGATTACTTGAGCTTAGGAGTTCGAGACCAGCCTGAGCAAGAGTGAGACCCCCCTCTCTACTAAAAATAAAAAAATTAGCTGGGCATGGTGGTGTGTGCCTGTAGTCCTACCTACTCAGGAGGCTGAGGCGGGAGGATTACTTGAGCCCAGGAGTTTGAGGTTGCTGTGAGCTAGGCTGATGCCATGGCACTCTAGCCTGGGCAACAGAGCCAAACTCTGTCTCAGAAAAACAAAAACAAAAAACCGAAGCCAAATTATAGTATTTTTAATTTATTTAATTTGTTTTTTTTATAGACAGTTTCTGCTCTGTTGCCCAGGCCGGAGTGCAGTGGCACGATCACAGCTCATTGTAGCCTCTAACTCCTGGGTTCAAGCAATCCTCCTGCCTCAGCCTCCCAAGTAGTGCATGCCACTTCTGTACCCTGCTAACTTTTCTTTTTTTTTTTTGAGACAAGGTCTTGCTATGTTCCCCAAGCTGGTCTCAAACTCCTGGCCTCAAGCCATCCTCCTGCCTTGGCCTCCCAAAGTGCTGGGTTTATAATGAGCCACTGAGCCGAGCTAATTATTAAAATATTATTTAAGTAATATTTTTAAAATGATGGTAACAGTTTTACTGAGACATCATTCAGGTACGATACAATTCACCTGTTTAAAATGTGTAATTCACATTGTTAGTACCTTTACAAAGTTGTGCAGTCATCACCACAGTCTGTTTTAGAACGTTTTCATCACCTCAGAAAGAAACCATGTACCCTATAGCAGTAACTCCCGTTCCCCTCTCCTCTCCTCTGATCCTCCAGCCCTAGGCAACTACTGATCTTTCTGACTGGGAGATTTGCCTATTTTAGACATTCCCTATAGAGGGAATCATACGATAAATATGTGGCCTTTTGTAACTGACCTCAAGGTTCATCCAGATCACAGCATGTGTCAGGACTTCGTTCCCTGAAATCAAGGTGTCAGCTGGACCATGGAAAAAGACTTTCATTCCTTTTTATTACCAAATAATATTCCATTGTATCTATAGACCACATTTTGTTTGTCAGCTGATCAGTTGGTGGACATTTAGGTTTTTCTCTCTCTGGCTATTAGGGATAATGCTGCTATGAACAGTTGAGTACAAGCTTTTATGTGGATATGCGTTTTCAGTTCTCTTGGGTATATGTCTAGGAGTGGGATTGCTGGGTCACATGGTGTTCGAGGAAGCGAGAAGGGCTTTGCGCGGTGGCTCACGCCTGTAATCCTAGCACTCTGGGAGGCCGAGGCGGGCGGATAGTTTGAGCTCAAGAGTTCAAGACCAGCCTGAGCAAGGGCTAGACCCCATCTCTACTAAAAATAGAAAGAAATTAATCAGACAACTAAAAATATATAGAAAAAATTAGCCGGGCATGGTGCTGCATGCCTGTAGTCGCAGCTACTCGGGAGGC
This sequence comes from Indri indri, assembly GCA_004363605.1. Taxonomy (NCBI): domain Eukaryota; kingdom Metazoa; phylum Chordata; class Mammalia; order Primates; family Indriidae; genus Indri; species Indri indri. Next base: position 94 of record RJWJ010018331.1, on the reverse strand, counting down.
TGAGACAGAAGGATCCCTTGAGCCCAGGAGTTTGAGGTTGCTGTGAGCTAGGCTGACGCCACGGCACTCACTCTAGCCTGGGCAGAAGAGTGAG
>RJWJ010018330.1:0-31750 GCA_004363605.1 Indri indri | reverse complement strand
GAATTAGATTGGAATCCAATCTTCAGGCAGTAAAAGATGTATGCTGTGACTATGTTAAGGAACAGTTGATCAGAATTAGTAGAGATTTTGAAGTGCTTAATATTTTGAGTTAAATGCAGTCTTATTTTAAAATGAATTTGGTTTAAGGATACCCATTGGCATCCAAACAATGTTGTAAAGTCTTCAAAAGTTTTTAATTTAGTTCAGAAATGTTCAAAATCTTACAGTTTACACTGTACACTTCCATTTTAAATAGGTATTCAAATTAAGCTCCGTCTCTGAATAGAGATAGATCGAAATCAAATTAAATAAATTCTAAAACTAGAAATGTCTCAGTTAATAAGTTTTACCAACAAACAGAACAATCATTCATTTTTGCTCCCATTGCAAAAACCAGTTAAGAGTCCCAGATAGCCTCAGAGAATTCTATTCTCCTAAAAGCATAAGAAAGAAAAACGCTTAAATTTGTGGTAATTCAGTCAACCAATTTTAAATATTAATTCTCCAATTCATAGTGTAGGAAGTAACTATTCTTCCAACCTGAAATTTTTTGTTTCCTATCTGGAAGTCAGATTCTAGACATTGTTCCTATAGTCCCCTTCTAAAGTAATAGGACCTGCTTCTTACAATTAGTTAGGGTTATCTTTTCCAAAATTTTAGTGATCAAAGGCACTTGCTCAAAAATGGTTTCTATCATGACCCAATCTCTTTTCAGGAACTCTTCATAATTTTAAAAGAAGAGTATAAGAATGTTAACAAATTAACATATTTTCTATTCAGATTGACACTACTTAAGACACAGGCATAAATTGTGTTTTTTCATTAACTAATATATCACAGAATCTGTGAGCATATCTCATATCTATGGAAAGATTAAAGCAAAATGCTGGGGAAAACATGTTTTAGACTGTTGCAGGTGTTCTCAGATCCAACAGCATTTCCAGAAAAAAGTATGTGTGAGATGTTTCTTTGAATGACACAGAGGACAATTTAAAAATCTAGCCCAGGATCTCTCAGACAAGGATCTGAGAATGCATTCTTGAGAATTAGAAAGGTCCGTAAGAATATTTTTTGTATATTATCTGTTATTTTGGTGGTAACCTTTAAAATAATACTTAACCAGTTACAAAGAAACTTCTTTGAAGTGATCCTTCACAACTGAACAAACTACTTTTAAGGACTAAACATGTTTCTGAAATCATTCCTTCTCAAACTAGAGTTCAAGGATGTACATCCAAATGAGTTATGAGACTGTATTTTTCTTTTAAAAGGGTCACATTTGAGAAACGATAATTGTAGCAATTTATTCACTGTCTTAAATCTGATAACAAGAGATTGTAACTACAAAAGCATTCTTCACAAGGAAATTTCAATAAATACAAAACACTATTTTGAAAGCACATGGAAGAACATGGTGACAATGCCACAGTCAAGCTATATTTTCATGTAGTATCAGCTGAATCATTTTTGACTGACCTTGAGTGATATACCAGTCAAGACAAGATAGGAACATTCCACCACAGCAGGGAAAATTATTTTATCACTGAAAGATTTAAAACTACTGAGGCACAGTTATAAGTCAGGTTGATTTTATTTGGCTCTATTATTGTTTTTAAATTCTTTACAGACATGGATCCCCTTATTGCTGTGCCTGGGCTGGACTGGTCCCCCGGCCCGCCCTTGGCACACGGCCCCTGACCTCACTGCACACCAACGCAGTCAGTCAAAGACTCACATCAGCTACTCAATAGACAAAGACCCTCAGTGGTAAAAAGTGAAACTATCATCTGAAGATACTCTTTAAAATAATCTAAGTGTGCAGATGTTTAAAAACCCCAGGGGTAAGGGAGGGCAATATATTATATTAATATTAAAAGAAAGTGGGAAAATATTCAGGAAATTCAGTATTCTCTGTAATTGTCTCCAACATACTATGACCTCTTTGTTTGACCCTATCCTAAATGATTTAATTTGTAACTTAACTCTTGTCAAGGTTTTCAAGTAGGAAAGCAGGTCTTCTCTAACATACCAAAACATAGGCAGCCAGACGGATATCTCATTATCAGAGGAGAGAATTACAACTGCGGAAAGAAGGAAGAGTGGGAGGAACTCTGACTGAAGGTGTCCACATGAACTCACCGATGGATAGACAGACAGTTAATGAAGCAGATACAGCTGTGTGTATATAGGTATATTGTATGTGAGTCTCCTGAAATGGCCTAGAAACAATGATATTTCAGGAGCAATGACCATACGTAGCATCCACACCTTGGTTTCTAAACATCATTTTATACTAAAGGGAAAGACTACTTCTTGGAAAAATTGGCTGATGTTAGAGTTTGGTCTGGAGAAAATATAAGATGCACTCGAAACATCTTTGAGTCCAGACAGAAAAAAATCGCTCCCTTTACCCTCTCCCCTCAAAATGAGGACGTGTTAAAATACACAAAAATAGTTCAAAGAGGTTCTCATTGGCCAAATATGTGACAAATTGAGCATCAAAATAAATCATAATATTGTAGTAATTTATAACTCATTGAATGAAATAAAATATAAGAATGCGTGAGGCCATTATAATATGAAGAAGTAAATGTATAATTTAAAAGGGGAAAAGGAATAGCTCATCTTTATGGAAAAATGACAACTAAAGAATGTAAAAATAATTGGAATCAGAAATTCACCATGTGGATATAATCATTGTAATATTTGATTCAGGCAGAAATCATCAATGGATACTAAAACTAGAGGGTGAATATTTGATGAGACAGGATATTTACAAAGTCTCAGAGTATCTCCCCACAAGGTACTTATTAATTATGAAGGGGGAAATAGTAAGTACCGGAGAAAACTGGCAGACACCACCTTAACCAAATGATCAAAGTTAATTCACCATTAATGGGACAAATGGAAATCATGCACCTCCTGAAAAGGACGCAACATCACTTCTGTGGTATTCCTGCTAAAAATGCATAACCGGAATCTAATCGCAAAGAAACATCAGACAAAAAAAAAAAATTTAGGGACGTCCTACAAAATAACTAGTCTATACTCTTTAAAAATATCAAAGTCGTGAAAGACAAAGAAAGACTGAAGAACTATTCCAGAATAAAGGAGACTAAAGGCACATGGTGACTAAATACAGCATGATCCTGGTGCAGGAAAAAAAATCGTTTTGTTATCAACATTATTAGAATAACTGGCAAAATTCGAATATGTTTCTTTACTATTATTTACTATATGTTTTATTATAATACTACAGTATAATGTTAGCTCAAAGCTAATTTCCCAATGTATATTATACTCTGGCCATATAAAAGAATTGAATTTTGTTTTTGTTTTAAATACAGAAACATTTAGATGTAAAGAGGCAGCTTAGCTGCACTTACTTTCGAACCTCTTAAGAAAGGGGGTTGGGAGTGGGGTTATCATTTAGGGAATTTAGATGAAGGTTAATTACTAAACATATGCTTAAGATTATTAAATATGAAATGTCCGATTTCCTTAAGTACTAAGTTTGACAGCTGATGTCTCTGACATTTCACTTTGACACTTTTTGTTTTATTTTTATCGTGAAGGCACATCCTCAATCTTTCAAATGTATGTTCTAGCTTCTGATTATCTTTCAAATTTTTTAGAGCAATTTTTGTGAAACCGCAGCTAAGTCAAAAATTCTTGTTATTTTTGAATATGAGTTCTGTAGTGCAACCGATGCAGTGCAGATAACTGAAAATATCAATGAGGTGTTTGGGGAGGATGTGGCTAATGAACGCGCAGTGATGGTTTCAGAAGTTACGTTCCGGTGATTTCAATCTTGAAAATGAACCACATGGACTGCCTAAGACCAAGGTGGATAATGATGAGCTGAAAGCCGTGGAGGAAGCAAATCCATCTCAACCTACCCATGAATTAGCGGTAAGGTTTGACATTACTATTCCAACAATATTGGACCATTTGAAACAAACGGGCGAGGTAAAGAAGCTGGATAGATGGGTTCCACATGAATTAAATGAATGTCAGAAGAGAAATCGTCTCGAAGCTTGCCTTTCTTTGCTGTCACGACATAAAGGGGAAGCATGTCTACATCCTGTTGTTACACGTGATGAAAAATGGATTCTTTTTGATAATCACAAGCATTCGGCACAATGGTTGGATAAAGATAAAGTGCCGAAACACAGTCCAAAACTGAATATTCATCAGAAAAAGAGAATGGCATCTGTTTGGTGGTCCAGCGCTGATGGTATCCACTAGAGCTTCATGAAACCTGGTCAATTGATTACAGCAGATGTCCACTCCAACCAATTGTATGAAATGATGAGGATGCTTGCAATTAAGCAGCCAAGATTGGTCCATAGAGACAGGCCAATCCTCTTTCACAACAATGCTTGGCCACATGTTGCATAAGCAATGCTGCTCAAACTACAGAAGCTGAACTTGGAAACATTCTGTCATCCACCATATTCATTAGACCTTGCACCAACTGACTACCACCTCTTGCAGGCTTTGCACCACTTCTTGCAAGGAAAAATATTCAACTTTCAAGAAGCTGTGGAAAACGCCTTTCACAATTTCATCACCACTAGCTTTCCGGGCTTCTTCACCGCTGGCATAAACAAGCTACCATTAAGGTGGCAAAACTGTGTTGATAGTTTAAGCACATACTTTGATTAATTGTACTGCTTCTTGTTTGAGATATAATAAACTACACTTTTGATTCAAAATCAGACATTTCATATTTAATGACCTAGTTTTTTTTCCCAACATTTCTGTAATTCTGAAGTTATTTCAAAATAGAAAGTTAAAAGAAAACATAACCTCTCTCCAATATGGTAGAAATGTAGGGGATGGCACAGAAAATTTAGCTGTGTGGGGATATTAAAGAATAATCTCAAGAGGTAATGGTGTTATTGTCAGTTTTCATAGGGAAGCAAGAACAAAGGAGTCTTAATCCTTTCTGTGGATTATCTCCATAACCCATAGAATGAGCTCATACTGGGAAATGCAAAATAAGCATTGAATTAGGAAATAAAAAATGCAAAAGCATAGTAAAAAAGCATATTACCATTTAAAATGTGTTTAAACATCTAAAGCTAAATGAACAACATCCAGGGAAAGTGAATGATATCTCTAAGGTTATCTCAAAAAGCAAGTTACTCAAGATTTGCAGACGTGAAAGCATGTCTATCCTTGGTGAATTCAAATAGATAAGTAGTATCAGGGAGAGGTCCTAGTTGCTACTCAGGAGACAAGCAGATGTTTTACCCATATTCAAAAATGCAGATTCTGGAAAGAAGAGAAAGTTAAGTTTGACATTATATTAATGCAACTCTGGAACTGATTAAAAATCTTCAAATATTTGGATTATAAAAATTTAAGAAAAAGAGACGATGGCTGCAAGGATCTCTAAAATCAAACTAAGCTGAACTAATCTTATTTCTTTTTCTGAGAAACTCACTAGACATACAAGTCAGGATGAAATCTATACACATGCTATATTACGCTACTGCGGGGACTCAGAAACCACTAGCCCCTAAACATAGCGTTTTGTATGTGCTGAGCTGAAAACAAAAAGCTTCAAGGTCTCTCTGACCTTCCCCACTCTATACCCTCTTCTCTCCCAAAGCATAGGATATAATTGTTCTCTGAATTTCCCTTATCTCCCTGAAGTCCGGACCTTCCAAAGAAGAAAACAATTACCTTCCCTAAGCTTTTATGAACTGAACCCATATCACAGGAAGGAAGACTAAAGTCTGTTGACAAACCTGGACAGACTTCTTTTACAAATCATTGTCCTTTCGACAGGTCCAACAGACTTTCTCCCAGGCATGGTATGTTTTAGCCCATTGAATTCTCCCTCGTTATCATTTATTGCTCCTCAACAGAATTTCTCTTCTCCCCCCTCCTGTAACCTGTTTTGCCAGGATCCCAGTCCCCTTCTTTCTGTAAACTCAAGATGGTACAAACGCTACTGTACCCCACTGGGGGGTTGAGTCTTCATTCCGAAGTCTCCTATGTCATGTAGAACTGTGATCAAACAAATTTGTGTATGCTGTCTTCAATTAATCTGCCTTTTGTAAGTTGATTTTTCATCAAACCTTCCAAGGGCAAAAGGGAAATTCTCCCTTTGCTCCTGTACTACCAAGAAGCTATTGACAACATTTTACAACTAATCATCATGAACAAGATAGAAGGGGATGGGCTGATTCCCACATTCCAATACAGTAGATAGAAAGTGGGTTCAAAATTGTTTAGATAATTGTTCCAAAGTGTGTTCAAGGGAATGATCTAATACTGTAAAATATCCCATCCTATTCAGACAGTGCATGATCGAAAGGCAAATATGCTAAATTTATCAGGAATGGCTTCAGAATTGAGCTACAAAAGCACAAATAAAAAATATTTACACACTTTGGAATTATTGTTAAAGAGAACAAGGCTATTGGTTCAGTAAACTTTGTCTAGTTACATAAATTTTTGAAACTACTTAAAATATAAAAATGCTTTGTAAAGCCCAACACACGAAAGATGGACATTGCTGATATTTAGATAGTATTTCTTCTTATATTGTGTGTGTGTGTGCACATGTATTTTTAAGTGGAAACATACTGCATACCCATTCATCACATCGTTTAACATATATGCACAGCGTGCCTGCTAGTGCCTGGCAATATTCTAGGCAATGGGGACAGTCAGCTATAAATAAAACAGATAAACACACTTGAACTCACGAAAGTTACACTTTAGATATAATTTAATACCTCATTGTCTTCCCTTGAGATTATAATGAAAGGGTCTTTCATGTTATTAAATATTTTGAAATGGGAGTAAATAACTGCAGTGTTTCATGGTTACATGATTCATTTAGCCATTTTTCTAATATTGGGTGTCTAACTACTTTCAAATTTTATTGTCATTAAGTAATACTAAACAGTTATGTGCATAAATAATTAATCCCATTTCTCATTTGTTTCTTTAGAATATTATCCAAGAAATGTTATTAATGATCACTTCTTCCTCTGTATTTTCCAATTGGCTTCTGCAAAGTTTGTAACTACTATATTTGTACCTAGACAAGTAGTAAATGAATACATTTAGCTTCTTTACCATGAGTATTGAATCAAAATTTGAAAACAAATTAATCAACATTTGGCAATTTGGTGAGGGAAAAGAGTTGTATTTTATTGAGGTTTTAGTTTATATTTTTATTATAACTGAGGGTTGAATTTGTATGTTTGTTAGACATTGTTCTTTTTCTATTGGTAAGTGGTATGTTCATGTTGTTTACATTATTTGTAAGCACTCTTTATATAGGTAGGAAGAATAATTCTTTGACAAGGTAACTTTAATATGGAAAAATGTAAAAAACAAAGTTGAGAGTTAATATCTCCCCGTTTCTCTCTCTCCGTCTCTCTCTCTCTTTCATACATACACACTATACAAATGCAAGATAGAGAATTCCTGACCTAATTGTACTTTATCTTGATTTCAAAATCTAAAGTTTTTAGGTAATGTAAAAGTAAATGATGACCAACACTGAAATATATATGAAGGAAAAAAACCCACTTTTATATTTTTATATTAAGAGAAAGCATGTGTTCACATGTGGGAGGTAACAGTTTTACTATTCTTTAAATGTGAAAAAACCCACTCATATTTGAATGTATATTTTAAGTGCGATATTGACATACAAAGGCTTTTCTGGAGGAGAGTGACCAGAAACAGAATAGAATTTAAAATTATATTGTGTCAGGATAAGTAGAAGTGGGGATATTTATATTTACAAATGTAGGGGTTTTTTTTCTTTCTAACTCTAAAAAGGAAGGTAATATGTACTTGAATAGACTAATATTGTGACACTCTCAGGCTTTGATCTAGTATATCCACTTTATGTGGTACAATTTTACAAATGATTATTGAGTGCATGCATGAATAAATGAATGAGTAAATGAATCACCAAATGAGCTAAGATCAATGAGCAGAAATTACAGTATATGTGTTTTTAAGCAACGTTCTAATTATTAGACTTTCTCAGCAAAGAATGGGCTTCCTCAAGCAATAGTGAGTACCCTGGGATTTTGAAGCATCTGTCAAACACAGAGGAGAAGAAATTGGGGAGATGGAGAGACAAGTTAACATTCGGCCAAATATTCAGTAAGGCCACTCTTACTTTTATGATTCTTAAATTCTGAGAGAAGACAACTACTCTGTATCATTTAGGAATCCAAAAAGGAATTAATGGAATGAAGTGGGGAGCCATGAGAGAACATAGACAAAAATTCTATTGTTTCAAGCTTGAGGTGAAGGCAAGAAGTTGAGAACAGGATTATTGTGAAAGCAGAGTATTTGAAAATGTACTTCAAATGCTGCATGTCAGAAGCTCAGATTTTAAATGCCTTGAAGTAATTTAGATAAATTTATACCACTTTTTGCATTATAGAATAGAGTTATAAATTTGAATGTGGTACTTTTGCCAAAACGTTGAATGAATAGAAAATGTTAGTGAAGTATATTTCATTCATATTCAAAATTTGGGGGGTTTCTGTGGATAATAAAAAAGCACTCAGTAAACATAAGATGGTGTTTCATTATCATTAGGATTCATCGTTTAAACATAGCTGGTTTGATAGAATAAGTTATTCTAGAGAATGGGTATCATTGAGATAAGAATCTTCCTCTAAACTTTTATACCTAATACATTAACTGCAATCATGTTTCCAGCCAAATTAATCAAACAGATATATAAACTATTTAAGACGTTTGAGTGGGAGAGCCAGAGCCACTCTTTCTAGGCTCAGTCTGCCAAAAACCATTGGAGGCGTCTCTATTTCTAATATTAGATACTACAATTGGACCTCCGCCTCCTGCCTCCAGATAACTACTCAGTAGGGCTGACTTTCAGCTTATGTGAAGATAGAGGAGAACAGGATTTGTGACATTCTGGGATTTTGCCAGAATTTAGTAGGTGGTAGAACCAAGGCTGAAGGCCAAGTGGCAAATCCACTAGATAGCTGCACAAAACATACCCTCATGCTTTTGTTGATTAAAGTGTTATATTATTTTTGCTGAACATGGGGGTAGGAAGGAAATAATCTACTTTTTGAAAGTGTCTCTCCAAGAAAAATAATTCCAAGTTAGGGCTGGTATACTGCGAGGGGGAAAAAAAAACTAAAATAAAAAGCTTAGCTGTAGTTCATTAACTTTAATTGGTTTTTGTTGCCTCTCCTCAGGTTTCCTGGATCTTTCAGCCATCTCCTCCCCCAACTCTCTGCTTCCCCTTCTTCTACCTCTCGCCTCCTCCCCCTCCAATCTGGCTTTCCCTCCTTCCTGGCAGCATTTTTAGCTTTAATTTGATAGTAAAAAACTGAATCCAAAGTTACAAAATTCTTCAGATTCAACTTCTTTGAAAGAAAAAGAAGTTTTAGAAAAAGAATAGATAACCCAGCTTATAACCCAGACCCCTCCAGAGGCACATGTCGCAGCATGTGGCAGGTGCTCCATGAAGGTGAAATAGATCATATTTGTTCATGAAATTATTCATTTATTTAAAAAAAATTTTAAGCTTTTAGTACAGCCACTGTTCTGGGCTCTGGGGACAAGCAAGGAACAAAACAAAGTCCCCATTCTCATGGAACTTACAGTCTACTGGAACAACAGACAAAAACAAATGAGCAAACTAATGTATTAAAAATTGTTATCAATAAATACTATGAAAATATGTAAAGCAAGGAGAAGGAATTAAGAATATTATGGTACTATTTCAGAGAATATGGCCAACAAAGACTTTTCTGAAGATGTGATTCTTGGGCAGATGCCTAAAGAATGTGAGAATATATGCCATGTGACCTTCTAGAGCAATAGTATTCCAGACAAAGGAATGGCATATACCACAGTAACAAGGTCAATATATCTGGAACTCAGTGAGCAAGCGGGATATGGGAGAAAATGAGATCAGAAATAAATGAAAAGAAAAATTAATTAATTGGATAACTTTTACATTCATCTCCTACCATTGGACAGTTATCTGTATGAATTAGCATTCTGCAATTGCCACCAAATCTGTCAGGCTCTAAACAATTGCGTACTGATATTTCCTGAACATTTAATTCTGAAATGCAATGCTTTTCAGATCCCTGCTCCAAAGGCCCTACCCTAATCATTACAAATTAAAGCTAATCTATTGTATAGCCTTAATTCAAAAATGAAGTATTAATTTGGGTTTGAGGATAAGAGGGAAGATGGGACTGAAACCGACACCTATTCAACACAGTTAATCCTTATTTAGTGATAATTAGCCCACCCGAATTTAATTTTAAGGGGGTTTGCATGAGCTATGTATCTCTTCCAGCTTTTATTTCCATTGTACCCCGTACAGTTGGAGTCAAGTTGATTCAAACATAGTCCGTGGCATCTTAAGCACACACACATGCACACACATACACATACACATATACATTTTTAAATAGAAATGTATATGTGTGTGTGGTGTGTGTATCCCATACCCCAAGCCCATGGAAAACAAGAGTGTTTTTACATGTGGTTTCAGAGAATATAAACACCTGCCTCTTTTAGATCCACTTAGAACTCCCCACATATACAGATTACTTTAAAAACCAGAGCAAAAAAGAAAAGAATGCTAAATTGCTTTTAGGTCCATGAATGATTTCCATTAGCCTTGACTAATTTTCAGCTCAAGGCATACACAAGTGCTAATTTTCATCACTAATGTAGTCCAACATGATCTAAGCAAGCAGAATTGCACCTAAATCTCAGACTTAATTCAATGCTTCCTAATGGAAGTGGAAGTCAAACTTGAAAGAGAAAAAAAAAAAAAATCTGGAGAAATAAAATACTTCAATAATGACTAGACAAAGAATATTGCCCTGGAGAACCAAGTTCTAGCCCTGGTATATGACCACTTGAAACTTATTTTACTTCTCTAGATTGCAGCATCCTCATCTGTACATTGACAGTATGTTGAATTGATTAATGACTTTTCAGGGCTATTTAAGCTTTTAAATGCTATCATTAAACTTTTAGGTAGATTCCAAGAAGATTTGAAATAGATTCTTTGATAATAAATCCATATCCATTACTTATTCTCTCTTGGCGACACTGTATTAAATAGAACGCCGTTAAGACTGACAATTGTTCCATATAGAAAACAGATTTAATTTAAGAATAAATAGAAAAGAAAGAGCAAAATGGGGGGAGATTTCGAAAAGAAGAAATAAATAGAGCTTGGAAAATGAAATAAAAACACAATCCATAGCACAATATCATTCTGTAGGTATCCAAACTACCATTAAATGCTGAGAGTAGAAAAAGAAATGTGGAAATCCATATGGTTCAACAGTTGGGAAAGAAGTCCTATTAATAATAGTAAAAGCAGTATTAGGAGATGTGCTGCTTTTTTACCCTTTGGAAGGTAATTAGGTTTATGTGAGATCATGAGGATGGAGCCGCCATGATGGCATTAGTGCCCTTATTAAAAAAAAAAAAGGAAGAGACATCATAGATTCCTTTCTTTGACATGAGAAGATACAGTGAGAAGGTGGCTGCATGCAACTAGGAAGAGAGCCCTCACCAAGAACTGAATCTGTCAGTACCTGGATCTTGGACTTTCCAGCCTCCAGAACTATGAGAATTAAACATCTATTGTTTAAGCAATTTAGCCTATGGTAGTTTGTCATGGCAGCTTAAGCTGACTAAGACATGCTCATTGCCACATTGTTCAACAAGCCATCAGATCAGAAGGTTGTCTATTAAGTGAATTTAAATCTGGATTCTTTGTATTTTATATGTTTCTTTTTTGAGAGAGAAGTTATTTGAAAAACCCATATTAAAAGAGACATGGGGAGAAGGGAGCAAGGAGAATTTGAGAAGAAACTTCAAAAAGATGACACTACAAGGACTCCTCCATTTTGTACTCTTTCCCTTCAGCATGATCCCTCCTGGACCCAAGAGAGAAATATCAGAGGACTTTGTATCCTTCCAGTGAAGAAGGGATAAAAATTAGGTAGAGAGATATTGGGTTTATCAGAGCAGGATAACAGGAGGCTGATACTTGAAGATTTCTCTGTCCAAATACCCACTGTTCCCTCCTGTAACAAATTGCATATGTTTGCCAGAATTAAAGTTCAATCTGTAACCATGAATGGAATACAAATGGTCACTTAGGTCAGGACTTTTGAAAAATTGAATAAATAGCTAGATGTTTCTTATATAATCCTTAAGCCACCTTTTATGTGAATCCTTATCCCTACAATTTTCCCCTTCTTAGTTTCTGCAGTCATATTGGACGCAGGCCTCAGGCCTCATAATCAAGGTCAATTCTCAGGAAAAAATCTGAAACTCACATTAATAGCAATTTTATCCTTTTGCTCATTTGCCTATTCACTCATTCTTACCACTATTAGTTATATTTACATTTTTAATAGAATCCAAGCTAAAGAAATTACATTCCAAAAGTGGAATTCAGATAACTTCCAATGTAGGGTGCAGGAGTTGGGATGGAGAGGGTGAGCAATGAGACAAGTTGAAGGAGTAAGTGGATCTAATTATGAAATTGGACATCTCAAGGAATAAGTGGCTTACTCTTCTGCCCAAGGAGATGTGCCATGAACGCAGGAAACTCATTCCTGCCATCCCCAAAGTGACATGTTCATACATGAATAATGAGTCTTAGAAGTATCAAGTTGCAAAATGCATTTTTTAAGAAAAGATATGACATTTAACAATAAATTATTATAAATGTCAACAGCCACACATAGGGATCCAATGTCAATAGCCACATAGCAATTGAAAATGTATTCTCACACCTTCATCTTATGATGTGCAACTCTGAGATGAGAATAATAATAAAGATTTATAAGGCATTTTGTTAGTAAATTTGAGAGAAATACTTCACTCTTACTAGACACCTAAAAGTTAACCAAGGAATGAAGAACCCAGTCAGAGTGAGATTGAAAAGAGAAATAAAACTTTTTATTCTGTTATAATCCTTTCCCTCAAATGTATTTATGACTCTGTTTCCTAGCCCTGTAAGTTTTGGTCAACACAGCTCAGATTTTGATGATCAAGGATATCATGGTACCCAAGATAACCATGGAGAAGATGAAATTGTCCTCATCCAGTCATGAAGGTATACATGTGGCAGGGATAAGAGGTTGAATTGACTGATTTTCAACACCAGAATATACCTTGGAAACTGCATGCTGATATCATTTGATTTTCATCATTATTGCCTCTTTCTTATTAAAAAATATAACCTTAATTAATTAATTAATTATAAGTGCCAATTAATAGCCGAATAATTGGTAAATTATTGGTAAATAGCTGAATATATACACATATATGCATGTATATATATCTATTTGTTTATGTATGTACTTCATACCTCTTCACAGTGCCTCACCCAGTGTTTCATATATAGTACACGTACACATTGTTTACTGAAAGACTGAGGCTGGTTTATCAATGTGGGCTCAATACTTTGGGCACCAAAACCTCAAGTCTTAATGGTTGACAATGTAAAATCAAATTCATCTTCATGGCTGCCAACTTTGGTCAAAAGATTATGGCCTTTAGACCTGGGTTCCTATCTTGGCTCTGCCACTTACACATTGTGTGGCCTGGGGCGAATTGTGAAATTTGCTGAATCTTAATTTCCTCATCTGTAAAACATAGCTAATAATACATGCTTCATAGCATTGTTCTGAGGATTAGGTAAAATAGTGTTTGTAAAACAGTGGCTATCCTCTTTATGTTTAACTCTTGCTAACCTCTTTTCCCTTTTTCTTTTCACAGAGGTGGATAAATATGCATTCAAAGGTACCATAGATTTTATTTACAATAGGCTGCTATAGATTTAGTGCATTAGAGCATTTGGAGGCATAGAATCTGTTTTGGATCTAATTAATTGCACCTTTTATACTCTCTTCTAAAGTCATGTATTGATCTTTTATTGTCTGAGAACAATTGTATCGCACATCATTTTCTGAAGTTATCTTCAGTTCTGAAGTTATCAGAGTCGATTTCTGTTTTAACTTTAACCAATTTAGATACCATTCTTTGAAATGTGTTATACATGTTCCTGTTTTCATAAACTATTATGAATATAATTCTTTATATCGACAAATATATTTTAAAGAATTACAGATAAAAAGATTAAGAAAAATAAAAGGAGTCCCAGCCTTCCCAAAACTTACAACCCAGTTAGGGAGATAAGGATGTCAAGAAATCATTATTAGGCCCATTCCTAACATTTGCTAGACCTGAGCATGAATACAAATGGAGGCCACATACCAGACGTCTAAATATTTAAAAGTTATAATTAAGTTATCAAAGAGTATAAACCGTGTTTTATTTTTCTATTTTGACAAGTATACCTTCTAATAGCATGAACTACCAGGTTCAAGTTTAGAATTCTTGGATTCCTTAAATATCCAGGCTGGAAACAATGTCCTCAAAGAAACTACCCTCCAGGTCCAGGCCTGTAACCCTCCTTAATTCTTTCACTACCTCATTTCCAGCTCTGTCTTTCACCCTGAGGGCCCTTGGGCACTTGTGTGTGGATACCCTAGGCAACAAATCCAAGCTCCATCTGTATTCCTCCATCCCTCAGACCTGGTGGTTCTCACATCAACTGTATGGACAACTCTCAGACACAAAGACCCAGAGAAAGGACCCCAGGCAGATTCTGGAATGGGATTGGAAACTTTTGGGTAGAGAGTTCTGTGATTCCAGGTATTTGGAGCATGGTGTAGACAGAGAGAGGCTAGGACTCTGGGTATCACATCCCTTTGACCCTGTGGACCTATCCCCAGGTAGAAGAGAGCCAGAGACCTTTAAATCAGAGCCCTTCTGGCCCAGAGCTGGGGGTGGCATTAGCTAAAATGTAGAAGTGTCCACAAAAGGCCAGTAATCCCCTGAATGGGAGAGTGTAGGTCTTCTTCACAGGAGTGGGGAAGTTTTCAGAGAAGAGATGACATTTGAGCTGGGTCTTACAACATGAGTGGGAGTTTACAGTGTAGAGAAAGGAGGAAAGGACATTCCAGGAAAAGAAATAGCATCTGGGAAAACAGAGTTTGAAAGAGTGACATATTCAGAGAATAGTGAGAAGCTCCTTGTTGCTGGGGTAGGGGAACATGGGAGATGAGAAGAGATGAATGTGGCAAGGTTTATAGAGGGAAAGTTCGCATAGACTTTGATCAGGATGAATTTGCTCTCCCAGAAGGCATTAGAGATGATGCAACAGTAGCAGGGCACACTTTAGCACCAGCCTCGTGAGTTCAGAGAGAACCTCTGGAAGCATGGACAGACTAAACAGGGAGACCAACCAATAGGCAGCTGCCCCCCCCAAAATTAATGAAGCATAAGACCCCTGCCATCAAGTACTAAGAGCCTACACATCGACATTCTCTAACTTACAGGACTGGATGAGGAAGATGAAGGAGGAAAAATACAGTCTCAAATGCATAGTCACCCCCAACATAAGGCAGTGGCAATGAGAACAGAGACTCAAGATGAAGAGAGCTTTAGGAGGGAGAATCAGTAGGACTGATGGCTGACTCTAGCTTTGGTAGACTGAGATGCTGTTAACTGAGATGAGAATAGGGGAGGAAATGGTTTTCCTGAGTTGACAAAATTCACTTCATTTGTGTGTTTTCCTGCTTGGAAGCACAGTGTCACACCACAAGGTTCCCTGCCTGGACTGAAAGGCCTCAAAAGTTTTTCAGTTTTCCCATTTTCTGCTGTTTAAAGCTTCTTTTTCCTGGTCTTCGCTAAGAGATTGTCACTTGTTGCATCTTTGTGTAGTCAAACTCCCTATATGTTCTGTGAATTGAATCAGTATGTATGTTAAAATGATAAAATTAAACAGGAAACAAAAGATGAACTCAGAGACTCCTCTAGATTTAAAATGTGGAAACTTCAGGGCATCCCTGCTATGATTTCTTCCTTAGTTGCTTAAAGATTTTATCTAAATGAGTTGCAATAGTCAAGTTTGACCTCCAAATAAGAAGGGAACTTGTGTAACTGCCAAAACTCTGCAAAAGAGGTCTTGGGGTAATTTGAAGGAGTGAAGGTAGTTTGTCCATTTGTTTATAACCCTTTTTTTTTTCTATCTATTGGCAATTTTCTTCCCTGAAATGCTTATTTTTTTTATCCTCCTGGGTCACAGAAACATTATTAGAAAATCTTTTACACTAACTCTCTGCATGTTTGAAAGAAACATAATGGTAAACTTTAATCAGACACTTAAATTTCTCCTTCCCATCTCTCTCAGTTTTTGGACAGTTTTAAAGACTCTGGAAGAAGTATTTACGGCCAGCTTAGTTGGTAAGAGAACAGTTGAATAGATTACGTAGAAATAAGGTTGTCGTATTTAGCCAAGACCTTGCCGAGATCCTGAAGCAGGTACCAGTCATGCTCTGCAGAACTGCTAAGGTCATGAGAGGCACCGCCTTATCTGCTGTGGCTGGAAGGGCTGTGCCTGAAGTCCCCATAAAGTCACCCGCCCAACCTGTCAATCTGGTGCCATTCAGTGATTACTAAATATGCAAACGACAACAGCAAAAAAAAAAAAAAAAAAAAAAAAAAAAAAAAAAAAAAAAAAAAAAAAAAAAAAAAAAAAAAAAAAAAAAAAAAATCAAATGCAAAAAGACAGTATTAGCCTGGTAAGGAAGACAGGGCAATAAGTGAAATATAGATATGTTATCACCGATTGCTTTCAGTTTAATAAAAATATTATTGTTGAGTTATGTTGATGTCTGTGATTGTGATTGCCATATACAAAAACAATAATGAAGGCTTTTTTTTTAGCATTCTCTTAGGCATATAATCGAAACTAAGTAGTTTTAAAGCTTTAATTTCTGTCTTCTGATTATATAAATATAACATGACTGTTTTAAAAATTATTTTTAATCCTCCATTTTTAGGCTTCTAATTAATTCAAGGACTTTTTTTTTCAATAAAAACATATTTCTGAAAGACCTCAATTATTTGCTCTTCCTAAATGTTTTCCATTGCAAGGATTAGAGGTGATAAATCACATTCAGTTTATCTCCTACGGTTTCTTCTAGCACATTGTCAACTCCCCTCTCACCCCCGTGTGCACACCCCCTGCATGGTAACTACATATGGGACAGTGTAAAGGCTGTGGGATAAGTGACACTATTAGCACAGTGTGGTGGCTTTGATGTGTAGCTCTCTGCAGGGTTGCCAGAAGAGTGACAGACTCCTGCTCTAATGCAAAGACTATTTTTCAGTTACTCGGTTCACTTCTAATAGTCTTATATTACCATTAGTGGCACAAAGCAGACAGACATAATGGCTGAAAAATCTCACATCCTTGGGATTCACTTATTATTTTGAGTGCCAGCTTTGGATATGCAGTAAGCCCTTTATTAAACACAAATAAAGAAAAATATTCGAAAGTATAACAGGTATCAAAATGAGGCCAATCATTTTTATTTTAATTCAAATGAAAACAGTGTTACATCCCACATCACCACCACTACCCCCAACTCCAGAAACAGGGGTGTGGAAACAATTTTTCTGTACAATTTCTAAGGCAAAAGCTGTACCAGTCTCCTTGCTTGTGCTGGTGTTCCACGAATTTAGTTTTGCCAGTTTCTAAGCCTTGAGCAAAAATGCTGTTCCCAAATGAGAACAACAACAAAAAAATTAATGAATAATTTTGTATCTAAAAATAAGCCATATTAATGATTGAAAATTAGAAGGAAAAAAGAGGGGATCAAAGGCACCCAAGAAAATAGAGTGGATTTCTCCATGTGAATGAAGGAGGAGTTAACCAATGAGCAGTTAACCGGTAGGTTTAAAGCAGAAGCCAAACTACCTATAAATGTGGGAACATTTTATGTGTGAGAAAGCTGTTAAAGGGGACTTAAAAGAACAAAAAGTACCATTTGTTCTCCTAATTAACTTTGAAGAGTCTAATTAAGGGCAACATAAAAGCCTAAGAAATGCTGGTTATTAGGCATGTACTTTAACTTGATCAGTGAGATGGTATTCTTGTAAACAAAGATGCTAATTTCACCCAGCCCAAATAAACCTCTCTGCAAATATCTCACAACATAATCATGCAGTACCTTGGGAGCAGAATTCCCATCTAGTGCAGGCTGCCTCTGGAGGTTACTAATCTAAACATTAATGACACTCAATTCAAAGACACAATAGAGGATAAAGAACATTCTGACAATTCAGTCTGAATATGGCCACTCCTCTCCTCAGAGTCTTCTTTATCTTGTATTTTTGACTTGGCCTAAGCAGCTCTAAGAATTGACCATTTCAAGCACAACTAGGTAGAACTTTATCTGTAAAATGGAGACAAGTAGGAAAAAGTTAAAGAGCATTTATATCTGATTAAAACAATGCATCACTCTCATTCAAGGTTAACTTAGGCTTTGCTATTGCAAGAACAGTGTTTACGTTTTACTTTTAACATTCAAATAGTATTTCTTTTTAGAAAAGGAATCTGTCAATAATACAAAAATAGATATAATGTTAGAATAATAACATCATAAAGTTATGTTTTTGTTCAGTTTCTTTTTTAGTTGCTCTAAGGGGAGTGAACACTCATCCCAGAGTTAAAAACTCTTGACTTCTGGAACTTGTTTCATGGTTTGGTTCAGTGTTGATCAGTGTCTTCAATAGAGGAAACACACATAAAAGTATTTTCTGAGAATGCTTCATAGGGATGCTGTAATGAGACCACTTTGAAGAGCTTTGCATTTCTTATAAAAAAGGTATTATGATTTTTTATTGTTGTTAACTCCAATACTAAGATCAGGAGTGCATAAAGATAGACAATTGTGGTTTAATGATATAATCACACCAAATGGTATTCTCAATCTTAGTTTTGAATTAGCCATAGCCTGCAGTAGCTAGTGAAGCTTTACAATTGACATGCTATTAAAACTAACTCTAAAGCTTATAGCCAGGGAAAAGAGTGACTTCTATGATGTTTCGAAACTTAGGTTCTAATATCAGCTCTCAAAAGAAGAGCTTTCAAAAAAAGGGCAGTGTCTAACAACCTTGAGATGAAGGATTAGAGATTATAAATAGAATGAGTTTTAAAAATATATTTTGGCATACAGATAGATCTAAAGATTTTACCCTGTTGGACTTTGAACAGCTAACTCCCTGTACTTAACCTGGCAGAACCTATAGGGAAGGTTACTTTGCTCAGGGTCTGGGACTCAAGACTCCTGCCCCTGGACAAACAATTCAATGCAGACATCATAGATCAGAAAAATGAAACATGTTAGAGTCAGAATGGAAGAGTTATACAAAATTAAGCATCCTAGACTTGGCAACAGAGTGATCCAAACTTTAATTCTGAAAGTAATGCCCTTAACTGCCGTTCGCATAAATGTAAACCACTATGTATAGTGTCTATAACATGCGTGTGCAAAACACTGCACTTTTATGTTAAGAATAGCAAAGAAGAAGGTAGTAAACTGACATAAGAAGCAAAGGCAATGTAACCAAATGTTTACACCCCCATAATATTCTGAAATTTAAAAATAAAAATAAAAAAGAAGCAACCGAACATTCAGATGACAGAATCACTAAATCACTTTGTGTAAACTGAAATATTTTAGTTCAGTCTTGAAATTAATATTCAGAAAATATCTGGCCCATAAAAATTATATTACACTGCTCCAAACCACAATTATCCTGTCTCGAGAGTACAGGCACTATCTGCTTCCCACCCAGCCATTTCCATCCCCTTCTGCTGTAGTTCCCTCATCATTTGGGTAAGAAAACGCCATCATCTCCCAGAAGCAAATTTGGAAAATTACATTGCCTACACCAAATCCCTTGAAAAAAAAATTGACAAGAATGAAAGGCAGAATCTATTTCAGATCCATTGCCAAGAGTACTTAAACGCTACCTGAGATCTTTATAAGCTCTGCTCATATTATTTAGAACTACTTTTATCTTCATATCCCTATTCAATCAGTGATAGGAATTACTCCCAATAAAGGCAATGAAGACAAGAATTATTTTTCTTGTGAAAAGGGATTAGAATATGAATATTCTGTATGTCTTTGATTAGAATATTCCCTTCTGCTATGACCGTGGTTATTCCATCATATTCTTCTGCTACCTTGACTGTAGTGCTTTTTGGTGTGCCTATAGGCCTCGATGTGTTTCTGCACCAAGAGACTAATTTTAGTGCTAATTACTCAATGTTGTCATTAGTGAGTGTTGTCTGCAACACCTCACTACCTGCATATAGCTTTGGGTAGGAATGCTTAATCTGCACATATATCCAGTTATTACCTTTTAACTTATTTATACTGTTCCTTTATTTTCCACCTTAGCCAAATTAACATCAACAACAATGAAAATGAACTATTATGGAGAGCACAATAAGTGTTGTCCTATAAGTAATGTATGGCTCATTTTTCATTCCTTTCCAGATTAAAAAGTGTAATGAGGAAATAAAGAAAAGAATGCAAAAGATTGAGAGGTGTATAAGTCTGTGTTCTGAATCTATTTTTGAATGTAGTAGGTACCTATGCATACATTTTCTCAAAACTTACACCGGTAGGAAACTTCGATACAGGAAGAAGCAACTCCTTGTCCTTGTATTTGTCAGAGGTTAGATGATTAAGCGAGAGATCATGGAGCAAAACTGACCATTCCACTCCCTATCAAAGTAAAACCACACATTATTTCAAAACCTTATGAAAAACCAACCTGCTGCTCTCTGGCCACTGTTTCCCTGGGTGTCTGGAAGCACGCTCATTGTGGTCTCTCACTTGGCTTTAGCCCACGTCCCATCAAGAACTGCAGCACAGACATAATACTTCTCTAATTCCATTAAGTTTTCTTTTCAAAGCTGCATTTCTTACAGGTGGCTTTCAAATGAGTACTTCACAGAATTCCGCATCTGTGTTGAATGGGCCTGATCTTTCCCTCCAAAGAATATTTTTTTAAAACAACATATTCAGATGAGCCAAAGTTTGGCCTTCAGGGTCCAATACCCACATCCACCCTGCTTGATACTTGGATGAGTAAAATGCTTTACCCAGATGTTCTAACACCTCAGGTGCAGTGCATGACTACAAAAATAATTCAGCAAGGTACAACAGAATGTGGGCACATGATTTGAGGTGGAATCACAGGCACTCACATCCATAGGTAGCAGCCTATCCCTGCCATAGATGGAAAAGGAATTGCTAGTAAGAACATTGCCTACCAAGTATAACATCAGCTTTTTAAAGATTTTTTTTAGAGCGGTTTTAAGTTTATAGAAAAATTGAGAGGGAAGTACAGAGATATTCCATATATCCCTTGCCCCCCACATGTATAATTTTCCCTGCTGACAAATCTTTATTACCCAAAGTCCATAGATTACATTAGGGCTCACTCTTGGTGTTGTACATTCTATGGATTTGGACATACGTATAATGACGTATATCCACCATTCTAGATCATACAAAGTATTTTTACTGCCCTAATCCTCTGAGCTCTGCCTATTCATCTCTCTCTTCCCCCTAACTCCCGGCGCCAATGATCTTTTTACTGTCTCCATAGTTTTGCCTTTTCCAGAATGTCACATAGTTGGAATCACACAGTGTAGCCTTTGAAGATTAGCTTCTTTTTCACTTAGTAATATATACTTAAGTTTACTCCATACCTTTTCATGGTTTCATAGCTCGTTTCTTCTTAGTGCTGAAAAATATCCCCTTATCTAGGTGTACTACAGCCTATTTACCCACTCACCTACTAAAAGACATCTTACTTGCTTCCAAGTTTGGGCAATTATGAATAAAGCTGATATAAACGTCTATGTACAAGATTTTATGTGGACATACGTTTTCGATTCCTTTGGGTAAAAACCAAGGGGCACAATTTCTGGATTGTATGGTAACGGTATGTTTAGTTTTGTAAAAAACTGTCAAAATCTCTTCCAGAGTGACTATAATGTTTTGTGTTCCCAATGGCAATGAATTAGAGCTCCAATTGCTCCATATCCTCACCAGTATTTGGTATTGTCAGTGTCTTAGATTTTGCCTACGTATGTAGTGGTATATCATTTTAATATGCATTTCCCTGATAACATATGATGTGGAGCATCTTTTCACATCTATCTGCCATTTGTGTATCTTTTTTTGTGTGTGAGGCAACTGTTAAGGTCTTTGGCCCATTTGTTAATTGGGTTGTTTGTTTTCTTATTGTTGAGTTTTTAAGAGTTCTTGGTATATTTTGGATAATAGTCCTTTATCAAATATGTCTTTTGCAAATATTTTCTCCCAGTCTGTGTTTTGTCTTTTTATTCTTTTGGTAGTGTCTTTTACAGCACAGAAATTTTTAATTTCAATGAAGTCCAACTTACCAATTTTTTCTTTCATGGATCATGCCTTTGATGTTATATCTAAAAAAGTTATTGTCAAACTCAAGATCATCTAAATTGTCTCATATATTATCTTTCAGGAGCTTTATAGTTTTGCATTTTACATTTAGGTCTGTGATCCATTTTGAGTTAATTTTTGGGAAGGGTATAAGATCTGTGTCTAGATTTATTATTTTGCATATGGAGGTCTAGTTGTCCCAGAATCATTTATTGAAGACATTTTCTTTTTTCTGCTGTATTATCTTTGCACCTTTGTCAAAAATCAGTTGACTATATTTATGTGAGTCTATTTCTAGGGTCTCTACCCTGTTCCATTGATCTATTTGTATATTCTTTCACCAATACCACACTGCTTTGATTACTGTAGTTTTATACCAAGTCTTGAAGTTGGGTAGTGTAAGTTCTTCAACATTTTATGTGGCACACACTTCAAGGTTTTTACAGGAATGAAGTGAAGGATTTGTCCCTATAAACTTACACTCTGCTTCCTAGTCTCCCAGTGTGAACCAAACACATCCATCCTGGATGAGTAGCAAAAGATTGGAATCTATTTACAGACATGAGGCAGAGAAGAGGTAATTCAATCTTAGGTCTATAGACTTGGCATCATTGACAAAAAGCTCTATCTAATCCATTGAGTTAACCATTTGGGCAAGGAAAGAGTGGTATTGGAAAAATGTGGGTGGCCCAAAATAGATTTTGGTGACTCGTGTTATGTATCTACCATTCGGATTAACATATCCCTGAAAAAATAGTTTTCAAAAGCATGCTGAAGGTGAATCTAAATTACATATATGGAAAAAAAGTGCTAAAGATAAAAGTGCAAAATACATGCCATCTCCTAAAAGTTACTCATTATTAGCATTCTGAAATACCTGAAAACCATTTGTGATTTCTGTGTAACTTGTTTTATTTTTTAACAAAAATCCTGCGTTGGTGTTAAACAGATTTTCAACCCTCAACAAACCAGATGGCTAATCCAAAATTATTACATGAAATGTGAATAGGAAACTAAGAACTGTACTCTGCAAAAAGATAATGAGAATTTTTCAGCATTTACATTTTTACCAAATAAATTATATTTCTATTTCATTGGTATCTACTTTGGAATTCTAACAAATAGTCCCAGTGATAATTACCAAATGTCTATATTTAGGGAAAACTAGCACATGTGTATCATAAATAATAGCACAAATTGATATTTCTGAATTGCCTGTTTTTCTAGATATAGACATTTGGTAATTATCACCAGAGTTGGCATGTAAAGAGGTGTTTAGACAATTTTAAAAATGCATATTGCTTACTCAATAGACCATGTACTAATTATATTCTGCAATGAAAATCCATATTCAGGTATATTATAATAAGGTGAGATCTTGACCCAGTAGATAATAAAGAAAAGCATATACTTTGTCTCAATGAGCATAATCACTTCACTTTTGGACTACCTCAAATAGCTCTGTCTATGACTGATAAATCACCTGCTAATCTAATAGTGGTCCCAAGGTGAAATATCTTTGACCTTAAAACTAAAATTTTTACTACCTAAATATTATTTTTATACCTTGGCACAAAGAAGTTCATTAATTCTGCATCACTTTGTCTGTCTCCTGAAGCTTTCAGTTTTGACTTATTGCCTGATTGGCAAAGAGTAACTTCCGACAGAGAAAGATTTAGCACAACTTGGCCAGAAAGGGCTTGCTTTTGGCTCCTCGCCTAAAAGAACGGATGTCTGTAGAAGAAAGTTGTGTTTTGGTTTTTTTTTTTTTTTTTTTTTTGGTGTTTTGTTTTGTTTTGTTTTTTCTGCTCAGGTAATATTCAGAGTGTATACAGAGAGCAAATCCAGGCAGCAGATGGAAGACTTGCTTGGTCCCAGTCACCTTAGTGTCTAGCCAACTCTTGGCAAATATTACTTTCAGAGCACAGGAAGGCACACGAAACACCATCAGCCATTACCAGGTGACACTGACAACAGTGATGTCAGCTGTGATTTGGGCAGTGGGGAAGACCCACTGGCTGGTAGTAATGTGAAGTTACTAAACTAAAGCTATCTTGCTTATTGCCATTGTGAGAAGGCAATGCAGCTCAGTGGGCTGCTAATGAGAAGCAGAAGAGGAATAGAAATTCAAAGCCAAGAGGTCTAAGAAAAGGAAGGAAGATAATTCTGAGGCACAATTTAAACTTCAGCTAAAATCCAAATTCTGCAGCATTAAGAGTAAGGCCACAAGACAGTTTGTACTAACTAATAATAATAACAAGTAAGCCAGAGATGATTAGGCGATAACAATAGCATAGCAAAACAGGTAGAATGCAAAAACAAGAACATGCAGAGAAATTTAGTTAATATCACAATTAAACAAAATATCAAAATAAACTCTGCTAGGATAAGTTAGTATGATGAGGCGTTTGCTGGTTCTTGGCAGGTTTCTAAGAATTTGATAAAATTTTTCTAGATTAAATATCTTTATCTATTATTAATAACTGAGCCTAGGTGATGAAACACACACATTATACAATTAAATGATGAGTTCTCTTCCTTCTTAAGCACCAACTCATAGGACCATTGATCTGATCAATTCTTTCACATCTCTTTTTTGCTTATGTTGTAGCTGTTAACGAGTGATGCTTCATGACACCTAGTATAATGATCTCATATCTGGGCAAGGATCATTAGAGTCCACCTATATTATTCCACATGATACTTGGGAATGCTTTCTATGATGTGTCAACTTGGTAACTTGGGTTAGTGTTCAATCAAACACTAAGCTCAGTGTTATCGTGAAGAGAGTTTGCAGATATAACTAAAAGTCCATAATCGGTTGACTTTAATTAAGAGAGATTAACTTGGATAATTTGGGTGGGGATGATTCAATCAGTTGAAATACCTTTATAGCAGAGCTGAAGCTTCCAAGACAGAGAAAGAAGTCCTGTGGATAGCAGCTTCAGGCCATGCCTGAAATGCTGGCAAGTTTCAGCCTGCTCCTGATCTCCGCTTCCCAGTGGCCTGCTCTGCGGATGTCAGCCTTGCCTACTCAGGCCCCACAATTGCATAAACCCATTTCTTGCAATAAATCTCTTAATACATATATCTCCTATTTGTTCTGATTCTCTGTTTGAATCCTAATGATACACCCCACTAAATTTTTCAGCCTTCTTTGGGTAGATTAAAGCCATTTGACTAGTTTCGCACATGTACTAACAGGTGACAATGGATGCATTTCACTTCCAGACTGAGATAGCCTTATGTTATGTTATGATGAAGTAGCACTATCACAGGATGATCAGAAGCTTCATTTTCATAGGCAGTGATGTAAGCTAAAAACAAGACAAAGGCAGAAAAAGTAACGGGTCAAAACCATGAGCTGTAATAACTGTGTTGACTACACCTGTTAGCAGGACTTCTGTTACTTTGTAAATCTGTTTTACACCTGTTTGTTCTTGGCTCCACTGCAGCCCACTCTTATTATAATCCACAGAGGCTCCTATGACCAGAAAGTCAAAGATATAGATGTCACGATACCACAGGAAGAAGGAGGAGGAAGAAACATCCTGTTAATAATGTCCAGGTATGACAAAAATGTGAAACAATAAACTGGAGGCCTGGTTGTTCTGTGAAATAATCTTTTCAACTCTTCAATCTTAGTGAGTCTGTCCGTATCTGTGTGGTTGAGTTTCTGATGAATAATTTCAAGATAGCCACCTGGACTTGTCTACAGGCTATGATCCCACCTAAGAGTTATATTAATAGATGGTCTTCTATTTATGTAGAGCATAATTTTTTTAATTGCTCTCCTTACTACATTTTATTTATTAAAACAAGAAAACATAAAATGATTCTGAGAATGTTTTTAAATTTAAAACAATATCCTTCATATACAATATAAGATGGACTGTGTAAAAAAACACATGTATGTATACATGCATATAAATGGAAGTGGGTAAGAACATTAAATTTTCACAATGGAATAATAAGTGATTTTGAGTTTTTTCTGTGTCCTCTTTTCTATTTTCCATTTTTCCTAAAATGAATATATATTCTTTTAAATCAGGAAAATATTTTATAATATAATTAATCAATAAATTAAATATGAACTATTAAAATAGGCATTGTAAAAGATGATAATAATGTTATAAGTATAGGACCTTGTCTTTATTACAGCACTCACTTTTCCCATGGCTTTCCATCTAAACTTCACAGCGTTTGGGTTAATAAGCATCTTTTCTACTGAATTATCGAAAGTATTTTTTAATGAACTTCTAATCTTTCCCTAGCAACTAAATTATTACTCTAAGCAGTGAAATCTAAATCCAAATGCATAGTTCTCATTTTAACAAATATCTATTCAAGTTCTTTAGTGGATTTTATTTTTAAAACAAATGGATAGGTCTAAGTTATAATTAACATCATCAAATGCTTTTTATGTTAAAAGATGCTACTCAGTGTGTAAGTATGCTTGAAATACTTTATATCTAGTCAATATGCACTTAAGTGCTTTATATCCACCTGCAAAATTATAAATACTGTTAGCTCACACTATCTCTTGCTAAGCAAAGGTCGACATCATCTAGTCTTTATCCAATGTATCATAAATTCTTGATTTGCAGGGATTAATTAGCGGGTTTTAATTGTTTCCCAAGCCTGCTACCATCATCACATGTATCTTATTGCTACATTTTTTACAATTTTTTGGCAATGTCCTTAATTTTTCAATTTTATTTCATTAATTTTAATTATGTTATAGAAATTATTTCTAACTACATATGTATGTTACTCTATTCCCTTTGTCATACTTGTCAATAAATTGTCTTGGCTTTTTTCTATTTTATAATCTTTACCAAGTGTGAAATTGATAGAGATCAATCCTTATGGATGTAGAATTGGAAGAAATCCATACATACATATGGACATATGGACATACATACAAATCCATTTTGGAGACCAGTGGACAAAGTTTAATGCAGTCTGTGACTTGTAAAGATTTAGAAGCATTCAACCTTAGAAACTGAGGGGCAAAGGAATATAAAAGTACTTTTGGTCTATTTGAAGTTTTAAAGTCCCTGAATGTTGAAAGGAAAAGAAACCTCTTGACAATTACTGTCTGAACTGTTTTTCTCTGGCTTCTGCCTAAATTTGGTGACTCTTTCCTTTTTTCCTTTAACCCTTAATTATACACCAACCTCAAAATACTAAAATGTTACTTTTTCTATGTCAAGGTATCTGTCTAAGGACCAAAAATAGTTCTGGTTTAACCTGGTTTACCAAAAGGTTTCATAATATTTTTGAGATGTTTTGTAGACTAGCTTTTGGGTTTGTTTATTTTAGAAAAACTCTTTAATGTTTTTCAAAGTCTAAGTAAACAAGAACAATCATACCTTTTTCTTAATGAGCAGAAAGAATCAAGGATCTCCCTAAGGCTGTGGTGAATACAAGAGCAGCTGAGGTGAAGGCCAGGGGGCTGTCTCCTTCTAAGGTATCATTGTGGTTTTGCTGTAGAAGTCCAGGAAAATAAAAGCTTTCTGTATCTTAATAAATGTAGCCATGTCATCTCTACCATAAACATGTGTACAACCCTGCCACCAGAGAAAAACTACAGAATTAACGACTTTTGGGTGTCTATCTACTCACGTAGACCCCAAAACTCTGACCACAGTACCCACACCCCCATAAGCGGTTTTTGAAATTGGAAAGTCACATATATTCCCAACCTTATATACAATGTTCATACAGAAATACAGCAAAAACAGCCTCATGACATTTTCAATGAACACTTTCCCAAAATACCAATTGACTATTTGCTGTTCTAAGACCTGTTTAGTAAGAGAGATAAATATAAAAATACAAATAAACATACAAATAAAACACAGAATGTAGCTTCTTAGCTTTAAAGAAGACAGGAATCATGTTCACCATGTGTGGTTGGAATAATGGTAGTCAACACATTTAACTTTTAAAAGAATTATCTAGTCATGGAGTATAGAAGCTTCTTCACTTTAATTTTTTGGTCTCATGAAGCTGAGAGTTAATGCAAGCATTATTAATGATCATGGGGGAAAATGAAAAGTTTTATATGATAGAGGAATTAAATAATAATGATAAGAGCCAGTCTATGAAGCAACTCAGTTATTGGCTTAAAGAGAAGAGTATCTTTCCTATCCTGGATTTTATGGAATAAAAGAGGAACTATTCCAGATGCTAAGGTTAGTACAGATACAAATACCATGTAGTCTGCCTGTTCATCTTAAAATATGTTCAAAATGTACAAAGAACAAAAATAAGATTCATTATCATTAATTAACCAGAATGTAATAAAATCCAATGCCAATTTTTTATAGTTCTGCATCAACCCTTTACACTACAGCTGAGTGTTTTTCCTCTTCCTTAAGTGCCACAGCTGTTTCTGATCCTCTCACTATTGTTCTAATTTAAAGACCAAGAAGTTTGTTTTTGTTTGACACTGTATTAGATTTTCAAACTATTTGCTAGAAACTGCACTCCAATTTCTGCTGTTATGTGTTCTTTTATTTGAGTGGCAATAAAAAAAAAATCAACCTTTTCCTGGTGCTCCAATTCTGAAATTGTATAAAAAAGTATGCTGATAAGAAGGCAACAGTCAAAATAATTCAACCATTGCCCTGGAGAACTTGGCACCTTGATCATTTCTGTTCCTCCCCAAATCAATTCAAGCTCTTGGTTCTACCAGATCCACTGGCTTTATGAAAATGCTAAATCGAATGCCAAAATGTGTCACAAAACAGGATATAAATAAGGGGTAGATTCATAGATGTGTAGATTTGTAGATTTGACACTCTATCAAGACGTAAAGGACTCAACAAAAAAGTGAAATAAAAATGTGAAAAATATTTGTTATTTTTTCTTTATTTTTTTGGCAACTTGTGTCCTCTGGCTTAAAAGAACGCAGCTACTTAGTAAATCTAAGTGACAAAGCTAACTTTCCTAACTTTCTTTATCTATCAACGGTGCCCTCTCATGAATTCTTTTCCTGGTGGGGTAGTAACAAAACCCATTGTTTGTATCACAATTATCACCAAAAAAACTTTTGAAATCACCAAAGTTTCCTATCTTCATTTCTGAAAACTTTGCTTCAGTACCAGTTCTTGAAGATCCTATTTGAGTTGATCATAGGAGTAGGGCTGGCTTCTATTTTTGAAGTATGTTGTAGTATTATATTACATACATATACACTGTATATAAAAATTATTTTCATGTATGTGTATAAACATATAAACTAGGAGTATATTACACAGATCAAGAAGAAAGCTGGTTAGATTTGAATCCTGACTCTGCAATATATAATGTTAGCTGTTTGGCCTTGGGCAAGTTATTAACTTCCCTGGGCCTCAATTTACCCACTTATGAAATGGAGATAAGAAAAATTTATATTCTATCAAGTTGTTGTAAGGATTTTTTAAAAAATAAAATAATAAATACAAAACAGAACAGTACCTGGCATGCTTTAAGAACCAATCATTATTAGTGTTTTATTTTTAAATCATTATTAGTTTCATCATTGAATTTCACACCCCCACAAATTTTATTACAAATTGCCAATCATGACACTTCCTAAAATGTTAAAATACTTCAGGAATGTGGAATCCAAAGTATTTTTAAAGTAATGCAAGATTCTTGTACATGGCAAAGTTCCATTCTCATGATCATCTTTAACATTCCATATTTGGGTTAAGCCGTAGTCTTCCATAACAAAAGAAAACTTCTTCAAAATTTTAAAAATCTTAACATAAATTTTGTCCCACATGAATAAAACTTACATTTATGGATCAATGTCACTTCTATTTGGAAACTTGAAATATTTAATTGTGTTTCATAATTTCTATGAATTCTCTAGACAGTAAAATATTAGTTGGAAATGTCAATTTGGTAGCTTGGACTGGCTTCTGTGAGATCTGCTTGGCTGCGTGTGTGTGTTTGTATGTATGTGAAAATGTAGCCAATCTCGGGCAAAAGAAATAAATCAGGTTTGGACTTTTATCATAACCTGTTGATTAACTAATAGCAATCTGTCATGTTCTGGGTCACATTACTACAGAAAACAGAATGTCACCTCCCAGAGTGCCCCTCTGAGAACCTTAAGTTCATGGGAATGAGCAGTCAAAGGGACCTTTGAACTCTTTCCCACAGCCAAATGACAGCTGTGATTCTTTGGCCTCAGCTTGCCTTCTTAAGCTGATTCGGCACGAAATTTATTGTACTTCCTCCACAGTATCCCATGCCGGCTCTGGACATTTATTATTCTTACCAATGTTGAAGGATATATGTTCTGCCTATCATCCAGTTTGATCAAAATCTAGCCTCTAGGATAGGAGGAACAAACCACAGCTCAGGAATGAAGTAAGAGCGTACATGCTGCCAAAGTTGGTTCCTGGCCTTTTGAGTGCAAACTTAAGCATACTTTAATACTGTTTTTGAAAACCCGTGTTAAGGCTTCATTTTATCAGGAAATGTCCCCCATCAGAAAAATGGACAGGAAAAAAAAAAAAAAAAAGACATCAAGGAAACAGATGAAGAGCTCAAACTTTTTAGGATAATGTTGAGTTTAAATCTTTTCAAGCTTTCATGACTTTTGAACAGTGGGACCTTGGATAAAGTTCCTAACCTTATTGAGTCTCAGTGTTTTCATCCACAAAATGGAAATAATAATGTACAGCTCACCGTGTTGTTGTGAACTTCAAATGAGACAACAGACGTTAAACATTTGATACAGAAAGAATTGCATGATCGCCGCAGCAACAAAAATAAATAAGTGGGATCTAATCAAATTAAAAAGCTTCTGCACTGCCAAGGAAACTATCACTAGAGTGAATAGACAGCCCACAGAATAGGAAAAAATATTTGCTCTCTACACATCTGACAAAGGGCTGATAACCAGAATCTATCTAGAACTCAAAAAAATCAATAAGAAAAAAATCAAACAACCCCATCAACAAATGGGCAAAGGAAATGAACAGAAACTTTTTGAAAGAAGACAGAATAATGGCCAGCAAACGTATAAAAAAATGCTCAACATCTCTAATCATTAGAGAAATGCAAATCAAAACCACAATGAGATATCATCTAACCCCGATGAGATTGGCCTCTATCAACAAATCCCAAAACAACAAATGCTGGTGAGGATGTGGAGAGTCAGGAACACTCTTACACTGCTGGTGGGACTGCAAATTAGTGCAACCTCTGTGGAAAAGAATCTGGAGATACCTCAGAGAGCTAAAAATAGAAATACCATTTGATCCAGCAATAGCACTATTAGGCATCTACCCAAAAGAGCACAAAACTTTCTATGATAAAGACATCTGCACCCGAATGTTTATGGCAGCACAATTCACTAT
>RJWJ010018329.1:8524-31835 GCA_004363605.1 Indri indri | reverse complement strand
CTCTTTGTTGCCTTAGAATGCCGTTTGCCTTTTATTCCATCAATTCTGTATTTTCTTAAATTTTATATGCACCATGAAGCAGAAGCCACCTAAATCTTCTTTCTTACAGTAAATCTTTCATAAATATCTTCATGCCCCACCTTTTGAATGATGTTGTTCCTTCCTTATTTTTAGGGTATATAATTTTTTCACAATTCCATGTTAATTGTTAACTGATTTGTGAACCAAAAGGACAAATCTAGTCCTAATGCTTGCCAGAAAATTTGTGGGATTCTTGTTGGATCCCCTCACCTGGATACCTAGAATTTTACTACCTGGATTTTAACTTTGGAAGGTGGTTGAAAAAGGTTACCTAATTCAATGTGCCAGGACTTGGAGGGTGGGAGCACAGAGCTGGGCTGCAGGCTGTGTCAGCAGAGGAATTTTATCTCCTCCAGGCAAGGTCCGGTTTGCTGAATTTGATTTTCTAATTGGCCTGGCTGCTGTCCCAATGGTGGATGTGGCTATATCTGGGTTCTCACTAGTTTACTCTCCCCAAGTCTAGAAGGATCACTGGCTGGCTGGGCTTTCCCTTGACTAGACATTTCCAATGCAGCAACTTCTGAAACTAGTGCCCAAAAATGATGAACTGTGAATTGAGAGAGGTGAAGCACTTCTTTTTTGGCTAGACCCTACCCTCTCTTTCCAAATTAGGGAATATTAATAGGTTTGGGCAGAACCCACACCTTACCTACTGTAACGTGTACCCCATTCTCACTTTATTATCATAGGAAATTGGCTCTCAGTCTTCCCATTTGTATTCATCCTCAGTTTGTGACATATCAATGATGTCACCCCTTAGTTCCAATATGAATAAAAAATAAAACATATTTTTCTTTTCCATTAGTCATTTCAGCTTAGCTTGGGGGTGGGAGTGGAGGAGGATTTTGATGCCTGAACTTATTTTGCCATTTAATTGAAAGTCTACTGCCATTGAATGGCCTCCTACCATAATATCTCTCTATTCTGCAGCCCTCTTCCTTTCTGCCATCAGAGGGATTTGTTTGTTATCATTTTGCTGCCTAGCTTAAAAACTCTCGATGGTTCTCCCTACCTACAAGACAAAGTTGAAATGCCTCTGTGTGTTATAGCTCCCCATTCTGGACACTACTGATCTCTAGGGCCCCAAATTATAATACTTTCCAATGTATACCAACAAGAATACATTCCTTCCAGTTTCTCAAATACCTCATGTTGTATATTTTGTCTTCTTTTCCAAAATATTTATTGAGGCATACTCTGTGCTAGGCATTATGCTGGACTGTAGGAAAACAAAAGCCTTTCTGGTAAGTTTTACCTTCAACGATCTTGTACGACTAGTTAAGGAGACAGACAAGCGTATTATCAATTAAAATCCAGTTTTGGTAACTATTAATACTACACTATAAGTTAGCAGGAAACATACAGAGAATGTTTTAAGAAAGCTGTTATGCCTTCATATTTTCTTTACTGAGATATAATTCCCATACCATAAAAGTCACTCTTTTAAAGTGATTCAGTGGTTTTTAGCATATTCACAAGTTTAAGCAGCCATCACTACTAATTCCAGAATATTTTCATCACCCCAAAAAGAAACTTTGTACACATTAGCAGTCACTCTCCATTCCCATTTATCCCCAGCCCCTGGCAATTACTAATCTACTTTCTGTCTCTATGGATTTGCTTGGACATTTCATATAAATAGAATCATCTAATATGTGGCCTTTTGTGTCTGGCTTTTTTCACTTAGAATAATGTTTTCAAGTTTCATCCATGTTATGGTATGTATCAACAATTTTCACTGCCAAATGATACTTCATTTTATGGATACATCACATTTTATTTATTCATTCGTGAATCGAAGGATATTTGGGTTGTTTCCACTTTTGGACTATTATGAGTAATGTTGCTATGAACATTCATGTACAAATTTTGTGTGGACATGTATGCTATCATCTGAATGTTTGTGTACCACTCACCCAAAATTCATATATTTAAATGCTAACGACTAAAATGATGATATTAGGAGGTGGGACCTTGGGAGGTGATTAGGTTATGAGAGCAAAGCCCTCGTGAATGGGATTGGTGCCCTTATAAAGGAGGTCTGAGGGAGGTCCCCCAGACTGTCTATGAACCAGGAAGCTGGCCCTCCCCAGGCATCAAATCTGCTTGATCTTGGATTTCCCTGCTTCCAGAACTGTGTGAAATAAATTTCTGTTGTTTATAAGACACCCATTCTATGGTATTTTGTTGTAACAGTCCAAACAGACTAAGACAATGTGTTTTCATTTCTCTTGGATATATACCTAGGAGTGTTGTTGCTGGGTCCTATGACAGCTCTGAGTTTAACTTCTTGAGGAAATACAAAATTGTTTTCCAATGTGGCTGCACCATTTTATACTTCCATCAGCAGTTTATGAGGGTTCTAATTTCGCCACGTGTTCTCCAGCATGTGTTATTGTCTGTCTTTTTAATTATAGCCATCCTAGTGGGTGTGAATTGATACCTCGTTGTTTTTATTTGCATTTTCCTAATCATGTTTAGCATCTTTTCATGTGCTTATTGGCATATTTGTGTATTTTCTTTGTGGAAATGTGTATTCAGATCCTTGCCAGTTTCTTAATTGAGTTATTCATCTTGTCAAGTATTAAGCTTTAAGAGTTCTTTATATACTCTGGGTATCAGATCCTATCAGAAATAAAATTTGCAAATATTTTTTCCCATTATGTGGACTGTCTTTTCACATATTGATAAAATTCTTTAAAGCACAATAGATTTTCATTTTTAGGAAGCCTAATTTGTCTTTTTTGTTTGTTTCTTTCTTGTGCTTTAGGTGCCATATCTAAAAGGTCATTGCTATTTCAAGGTCATAAAGATTTAATCTGTATTTTCTTCTAGGAGTTTTATGGTTTTAGTTTCTAGATGTAGATTGTGGTTCCATTTTTAGTTAATTTTGCATATGGTGTGAGATAAGGATCCAAATTCATTGTTTTGTATGTCAAAATCTGTTGTTCTAGCACTATTTTTTTTTTATTTCAAAATATTACAGGAGTACAGATGTTTTTGGTTACATGGCTAGATTTTATAATGCTTGAGTCAGGGATATAAGTATGCCCATCACCCAGATAGTGTTCATTGTACTCATTAGGGAGGTTTTCACCCATCCCCTCCTTCCCCTCCCCATTGCTTGATTTCCACTGAGTTTTAAAACTTCCCTCTGTGCACACGTGTGCTCATCAGTTAGTTCTAATTTAACAGCGAGCACATGTGGTGTTTGTTTTTCCATTCTTTAGATACTTCACTTAGGATAATGGTCTCCAGTTCCATCCAAATTGTTGCAAAAGGCATTAATTCATCCTTCTTTATGGCTGAGTAGTACTCCATGGTATACATGTACCACATTTTATTAATCCACTCATGAATTGATAGGCACTTGGATTGATTTCACACCTTTGCAATTGTAAATTGTTCTGCAATAAACATTCAAGTACAGGTATCTTTTTGATAAAATGACTTCTTTTCCTTTGGTTAAATACTCAGTGGTGGGATTGCTGGATTGAATGGTACGTCTACTTTTAATTCTTTGAAGAATCTCCATACTTTTTTCCATAGAGGTTGTATTAATTTGCAGTCCCACCAACAGTGTATAAGCATTCCTTTCTCTCTGCATTCTCACCGTCATCTATTGTTTTTGAACTTTTTGATAAATGCCGTTCCAAATGGGATAAGGTGATATCTCATTGTGGTTTTAATTTGCGTTTCCCTGATGATTAGTGACATTAAGCATTTTTTCATATGTTTATTGGCCATTTGCCTATCTTCTTTCAAAAGCTTCTGTTTATGTTTTTTGTCCACTTTTTAATGGGGTTGTTTGTTTTTTTCTTGCTTGAGTTCTTTGTAGATTCTGGTTATTAGCCCTTTATCAAATGTATAGTTTGCAAATATTTTCTCCCATTCTGTAGGTTATCTATTTGTTCTATTGATTATTTCCTTTGCCGTGCAGAAGCTTTTTAATGTAATCAAGTCCCATTTATTTATTTTCGTTGATGCCGTAGTTGCCAATGGGGTCTTAGTCATAAATTCTTTGCCTAGGCCAATATCTAGAAGAGTTTTTTCTATATTTTTTTCTAAAATTCTTATCATTTCATGCCTTACATTTAAGTCTTTCATCCATCTTGAATTAATTTATGTGAGTGGTGAGAGATATGGATCCTGTTTCATTCTTTGGCATGTGGCTATCCAATTTTCCCAGTACCCTTTATTGAATAGGGCTTATTTTCCCCAGTGTATATTGTTGTCTGCTTTGTCAAAGATCCATTGGCTATATGTGGATGGTTTTAAATCTGGGTTCTCTGTTCTATTCCATTGGTCTATGTCTCTATTTTTGAGCCAATCCCATAATGTTTTGGTTACCATAGCCTTGTGGTATAGTTTGAAGTCTAGTAATATGAGGCCTCTAGATTTGTTCTCTTTGCTTAAGATTCCCAGCACTATTTTTAAAAGGACTGGTTTTTCCCATTAAATTATCTTGACATCTTGTTGAAAATCAATTGGCCATAGATACATGAATCCTTCAACTTTGTTCTTCTTTTTCAAGATTTCTTTGGGTAGTCTTTGTCTTTGGTATTTCAGAATCAGCTTGTCAATTTTTGCACCCCCCCCCCCAAAAGATAGCAGGAATTTTTATAGAGATTGTGCTAAATCTGTAGATCAATTTGGGGATTATTGCCATCTTAACAAAAGTAAGTCTTCCATTTCATGAACATGGGCTATATTTCTACTTATATAGGTCTCAATTTCTGTCAATGATGTTTTATAGGTTTTAGCGTGCAAGTCTTGCACTTCTTTTATAAACTTATTCCTAAGTATTTTATTCTTTTTGATGGTACTATAAATAGAATTTTCTTAATTTTATTTCCAAATTGGTTTTGCTAGTGTATAATAATAAAACTGACTTTCCTGATTTTTTTGTACATTGATCTTGATCTTGTATCCACCATCTTTGATGAACTGATTCATTAGCACTAATAGGTTTTTTTGTGTGTAGGTTCCTTATGATTTTCCAGATATAAGATCATATCATCCTCAAATAGAGATAGTGTTATTTCTTCCTGTGATATGGATGCCTTTTATTTCTTTTTCTTGACACATTATCCGGGCTAGAACCTACAGAACAATGTTGAACAAAAGTGATGAGAGTGCACATCTTTGTCTTCTTCTTGATCTTAGAAAGCTTTTGGTCTTTCTTGATCAAGTGTGTGTTAGCTGTGGGTTTTTTATATATGGCCTAACAAACTATCCATAGTTTTCTGATTATTTTTTATAATCAAAAGATGTTGTGTTTTGTCACATGCTTTTTCTGCATCTAGTGAGATGATCGTATGGGTTTAGTCTTTATTCTACTAATATGGTATATTATATTGATTGATTTTCATATGTTAAAATAAGCTTGCATTCCTGGGATAAATCCCATTTGGTCATGGTGTAAGTCCTTATAATACGTTACTGAATTTGGTTTGCTAGTATTTTGAGGATTTCTGAATCCATAGCCATAAGGTATATTGGTTTGTAGGTTTCTTTTTTGCTTGCGATGACTTTTTCTGGTTTTTGGTATTAGGTTAATAGTGGTCTCATAAAATAAGTTAGGGAACGTTCTTTTTGTTTTTTTGTTTTGTTTTGGGAGAGCTTGTGAATGATTATTATTATTATTTTTTTAATAATTTGGTACAATTCACCTGTGAAGCCATCTGATCCTTAGCTTTTCTTTATAGGAAGTTTTTTTTTAACCTCTTTAATTGTTGAAGGTCTATTCAGATTTTTATTTTTTCTTGAGTCAGTGTGGCAGTTTGTATCTTTCTAGAAGTTGGTCCAATTTATTTAGATTATCTAATTTGTTGGCACACAAATGTCCATAGCATTCCCTAATAATGCTTTATATTTCTGTAAGGTCAGTAGTGATGCTTCCTCTTTCATTCTTGATTTTAGTATTTTGAATATTCTCTTTTTTTTGGTCATTCTAGCTAAAAGTTTGTCAATTTTGTTGATCTTTTTCAAATGATCGACTTTGGGTTTCATTAGTTTTCTTTATTAATTTTCTATTCTCTATTCTATTTATTTTCATTCTCTTCTTTATTACGTCCTTCTGCTTTTTTAAAATTTAGTTTGATCTTCTTTTTCTAGTTTTTGCAAATGGAAGTTTAAAGTTACTGATTTTGTATCTGTCATTGTTTTTAATATAGTCATTTACCACTGTACATTTTCCTCTAAGCACTGCTTTACCTGCATGTAATAAGTGTTGATATGTTGTGTTTTCATTTTCATTCATTTCAAAGTATTTTATAATTTCTCTTGTGATTTCATTTTTGGTTATTTAAGATTGTGTTACTTAATTTTTACATATTTATGAATTTTGAAAATTTCTGTTACAGATTTCTAATTTCATTCTATTGAAAGTTGCAAAACATAATTTGTAGAATTTCTATCTTTTTAAATATATAAGGTTTATTATATAGTCAAACATATGGTTTCTCCTGGAGACTGTTCCATGTGCACTTGAGAAGAAAGTACATAATGCTGTAATTAGGAAAGTGTTCTATGTATGTTTGTTAGTCTAGTTGGTTTATAATGTTGTTCAAGTCTTCAATTTCCTTGTTGACCTTCTGCCTAGTAGTTCTATCCATTATTGAAAGTGGGATATTGGAGTTTTCAACTATTATTGTTGAATTTTCTGTTTCTCCTTTTAATTCTGTCACTTATTGCTTCATGTATATGGGTTCTTTGTTATTATATATGTTCATAATTGTTATAACTTCTTGATGAATTGACACATTTATCATTTTAAAATATCCGTCTTTGTCTATAGTAACAATTTTTATCTTAAAGTATATTTTGCATGATATTAGTATATCCATTTTATCTCTCTTTTGGTTACTATTTCTTTTTCTATCCTATTGCTTTCAACCTATTTGTTTGAATCTAAAACGTGTGTCTCTTTTAAACAGCATGGAGTTGTTTCATGGTTTTAAAAATCTATTCTATCAATCTCTGCCTCTTAATTGGAGTGCTTAATCCATTTGCATTTATTGTAATTACTAAGGTAGGATTTACATTTGCCATTTTGCTATTTGATTTCTGTCTTATTTCTTTTTTTGTTCCTCTATTCTTCAATTAACGGACTTTTATAGTGTTAAATAGATATTTCCTAGCATACCATTTAAATGTCCTTATCATTTCCTTTACTACATATTTTTTACTTATTTTGTTGACCTGGGATTATAATTAACATCCTAACTCATAACAATCTAATTCAGATTGATATCAACTTAACTTGAATAGTACACAAAAATTTTGCTCCTACATAGAAATGTTTTTTTAACCTCACATTTATGCTGGTATTATCATACAAATTACATCTTTATACTTTATGTGCCCATCAACATAGATTTATAATAATTGATCTATACAGCTGTTTTCTAAATCAAATAGGAGGAAAAAATAGAAACAAAATATACATTTATATTCTGTTTTATATTTACCCATATAGTTACCTTTACTGATGCTCTCTTTTTTTAAATGTGGATTCAAGCTACTGTCTAATGTTCTTTGATGTTAGCTTGACGGACTCCTTTTAGTATTTCTAGGAGAGCCTTAGTGATAAATTCTCTTGGTGTTTGATTGCCTGTGAATGTTTTAATTTCTTCATTTTTGAAAGATAGTATTGCTTAGCATAGAATTCTTAGTCAACAGGTTGTTTTGTTTTTCTTTCAGCATTTTTTGTGTATCATCCCAATGCCTCTTGCCTCCATGGCTTCTAATGAGAAATCATCTGTTAACCTTATTGAGTATCCTTTGTATGTGATAAGTCACCTCTCTTGAGGCTTTCAAGATTCTCTCTTTGTATTTTAACAGTATGATTATGATGTGTCTAAGTGTGAATTTCTTTGGACTCCTACTTGGAGTTCACTGAACTTCTTGGATATGTAGATAATGTTTTTAATCAAATTTAGGAATTCTTCGAATATTCTTTCATCCCTTTTTTTCTCTCTCTTCTCCTTCTGGGACTCTCATCATGCATTTGTTGTTATGTTGTGTCCCACAGGTCTCAGAAGCTTTGTTAATTATTTATCCTTTTTTTCTTTCCATTCATCAGACTGGATAATCTCAGTTGACCTATTATAAAGTTTGCTGATTCTTTCTTCTTCCTGCTCAGATCTGATGTTCATTTTCTTAGTGAATTTTTTATTGTAGTTATTGTACATTTCAACTCCAGAATTTCTATTTGGTTCTTCTTCATAAATTTCATCTCTTTATTGATAATCTCTATTTGGTGAGATATTGTTCTCATATTTTCCCTTTTGCTATTTAGACATGGTTTCCTTCAGTTCTTTGAACATATTTAAGACAGCTGATTTAAAGTTCTGGTCTAATAAATTGAATGTCTCAGCTTCCTCAGGGGCAATTTCTATAGATATTTTTTCCCCTGTGTATGGGTCATCCTTTCTTGTTTCTTTGCATGTCTTATAATTTTTTTGTTAAAAACTGGACATTTAGAATAATATAACATGGCAATTCTGGAAATTAAACCTCTCTCTATTGTAGCTGTTGTTGTTGCTATTTGTTATGATTGTTGTAGTTTGTTTAGTGACTTTTCTGAACTAATTCTGTAAAATACGTGTTCTTTATTGTGTGTGGCCACTGAAGTCTTTGTTCGTTTAGCTTAGTGGTCAGCTCATGATTGGACAGAGATTTTCTTAACCACCAAGAATCAATAAGTTTCTCAGCCTTTGCCAAGGACTGTTATGTTTTGGGGCATGCCTTCAACAAACTGCCAGATGATTGACAATTCTGCCTCAGTCTTCACTTTCTGTTGTGCAGAATTTCAATCAGCAGAGATGAGAGCTTAGGGCCTTGTTGGGTCTTTTCTGAGCATGTGTACAGCTCTGGGCATGTGCACAACCCTACATATAGGCATAGTCTTCTGTATTCCCCAAAATATATAGGAGCTTTATGAAGTCCCTGTGTACATCTAGCTCTTCCTTTGGTTAGTGTATGGTTTTCTCTAACTGTTATCCACCTCTCCAGGTAGCCATGAAGTTAAACAATTGTCTGTAACTGTTTATATGAATGCCCTCAAGGGAAAGGCTGTTTGCACTGGAGGAACAATGAGTCAGCTGTTTGCACTGGAGAAGCAATGAAATATAGACAGCAAATGAGATCTCCTAGGGAACCCCTAGCCAGGTCAAATAATGATAATTCTCTGAGAATGAGGCTTCAAAGGAACTCCAGCCCTGTTATTTTTCCTCTGGTGACTGCCAAGATGCTAGTTTTCATCACGAGTATGGGCTTTTAATTTTCAAGGCTACTGTGGAACTGGAGAGTGAAATATGGGATAAGTGTAAACACCACAAAGCTCATTCTTATTACCAAGATTCAGCTGTTTTTCTTGAGTAAATACTTCCCAGATTTTGCAAGTCTTTGGTTAATATCCTGACTTCTGGAAAAGTCAAATCTGGCAATTTTGCCAATTTTCTCATTACTTTTATGGATCAGAGAATTTTTGAAGGTCTTTACTCTATCACTTTTACTGATATCACTTGCTCCATGCTTTTGAGCCTATTTTCTCTTCCTCGAGCACCTTTCCCTTCCTAAACTCCCTCATGAATTCTTTCCACCTTTCAAGACTCAATCTAAATGTTTCTTCTTTAGTAGAGTATTAGTTAACATGCCAGGCAACATTGATTTTATTTGTGCTTATTATCGCTCTTGTACTTATTATCATCCCATACTGCAATTTTGTGTCTGTGTCTTCTGCAACATTAAAATGGGCTGCTTTTGTTTCATGAGTTTGCAACTCTTCAGGGTGGTACCTTAATGTAAAGAAAAGTGTTATCAGTATTCTACAGCTTAACTTAAATGCACACGGCTATCCTGAGAGACTTAAGGCTTTAAAGGAGAAAATGCAAAATACACTTATTAAGAGAATAAAATCAAGTTATTGGTAAACCTCCAAATAGTAGACAAACATGTCACTTACGTAATCTTCTGTCTACCTTACCTAGGATTCTTTCTTGGAGTAGTTGGCTCTTACCCAATTCAGGTTTACAAACTATACAAAGAATAATTATTGTGCCCCCAGCTTGGGGAGAAAAGCTATTATAATTCTTTAGTAATTTCAGCCACAGCTTGATATATCTTTAAGTGGATCATCTCAACTAACCTGAAATATTTGTAAAAGGCTTTTGGTTGAGGAAATTTCTAGAAGTGGTTAATCAAATGGAGTTGTGGTGAGCTGTACCATGCACCCACACTAAGGCACAAAGAGTTGCAGAAGTGGTTGACCTGTCTGCCGTATCTTTCAGTTCCTTTCTGATATGGCCTTACAATGATTAATTTGCAGCCCTGTGCCATTCAACATTGTTTTTTATCTTAGATCATTTAGTCCTGTTTAATGACTGAGGCCTAGTTAGACTGAGCTGGGGAGCTGAAGTTGTGCATAATCTTGCTGTTAACTGGATATTAAAAAGGAAACCGGAATCTAAGCAGTCCTTGGTGCCAAGAGCCCAGGAGTTCTTGGATCCTCCAGTGCTAATGACAGGCTACTCAGTGTTGTCATATGGCAAGAATTCACCAAGAAACAAGGTCATTATTTGAAATAAAGCCATACAAGTTGGGGATAAAGGCTTACTCTTTACTTCTGGTTGGTAGTGTCCTGGCTGTTTATGATTGATGAGGGTTGTCATGGCGATAGAGGAGAATGAATCAGGAGCTAGCTGTGATAGGCATTGCATTATGGAAAGAAGGAAACTTAACCTATATATCCTTTGTTAACAGCCTTTCTTCGAATAGGGCTGGAAATGTTATGTTGCCCCTTCTGATAATAGAGTGCAACACAAAGACAGTAAAAGTGTCCTGCAGTCCGCAAATCAGGCTTGTCTCTATCTTTACTCCATTTTCCCATGACCCCAGGGAGGTTTAGGTACTGCAGCAGAGACTTGGTTGCAAGAAAAATTGTAGTGCTTTTATGGTAAGTTTAGGAACTAAAGTCAAGTATAAAACTGCTATTTCAATTGGTACCAGTGATTTGGCACTGTGTTTGACCAGTTATTTTTATGAAATGTTTAATAATAGAGACTAACCAATGTTTAGGCACCAAACATCATTCATTTCTTTTCTATTCTTTCCTATTATTGTTGTTGTTGTGTCTGAATAGGCTGAACTTGATCACTTTTATTGAAGGGGCTCCTGCCCAAAAGGCTAAATCTTATTTTCTCAACATTGACTATAGATTATAAACTCCCATAAGACTATAGATTATAAACTCCCATCATAAGAAGCCATGTTTTCCTTGGCATTTGGTTTCCTCAGTCATGTTCCAAGGACAAATATTGTGGTTTCTGAGTAGTGAAACCAGGAAGTGGGGTCTGAGTGTTCCTTTTGGTGACGAGGGCTCCAGCATTCACTTTGAGAGGTTTTATCTTTCTCAGGGGAAGGATGGGGCATTATCCCCAAGGTAGGCTTTGTGGGCTTTCTTAGTTTCCTGAAGTCCTGAGAAAAAGCTCACAGGAGAGCTTTTACTTTAGTAGATCCCTGATTTGGATGCGTGAATCAGGAACTCCACGTTATCACGACTGATCATTAGGCGACTTCTCTGGAGAGTCCTTGCTGAGCCTCCTGAAGAAACACGATGAAGGGGGAATCGGGGTCGTGGAGGCAATAGCTTCCTATGATCCTGGAATGGAAACTCCTGAGTAAAGAGGGAAAATAAAGCTGTCCCCAACTTCTAGTGGAGGTGGCAGGAGTGACAGAAACATGTCCCAAAAAAGCAAGAAGCTTACCCTTCAGAAAACACCAGCTGAAAGGTTGTCGTCCTTGCCTGGGGCGATTGATTGGCTGGTGGCAGGGAGTGGGACAGAGGGCAGTGCCACTAAGATGTCTTTGTCTAGCTCTGGGAAACCCAAGTGAGTTCTTCAACAGAGGTGTGTGAGTCTGCTTGGGTTGCCACAACAAAAGCTATAGCCTGGATGGCTTAGACAACAGAAGTTTATTTTCTCACAGCCTTACAGGCTAGAAGTGCGTGAGCAAGGTATGAGGGTTGGTTTCTTCTGAGACCTCCCTTTTTGGCTTGCAGATGGCAGCCTCTCGCTGTGTCCTCATGTGGTCTTTTCTCTGTGCGTGCGTGTATCTGGTGTCTCTTCCTCTTCTTATAAGGACACTAGTCCTGTTGGATTAAGGATCTCCTCTTATGACCTCATTTAACCTTAATTACCTCTTTAAAGGCTCTGTCACCAAATATAGTCCCATTCTGAGGTGCTGCAGGTAAGAACTTCAACATATGAGTTCGGGGGACACAAGTCAGTCCATAGTAAGATGGGATGGTAAACTTCACGACTGGGGAAGGAGGTGGGGAGCACACGAAAAAGGAGCTGTCATTTACTTGGGAACTGATGACCATCTAAGTATAGTCACAAGAGCTAAAGCGTAGGTCAAAAGAACTCAAACCTGGGTATCGGGGGTGCTAGGACCTTTATCTCAGTTTAGCTTTCTCCTAGTGTAGCAGGAGAAGGTGATAGCAGTAGTGGGACATGATATAAGGTGAAAAGCTAATGGGAAATAGAGAAACCAAGGGTTATCAACATGTCTAATGAGCCGGGGATCTGGGAAGCACTCAGGAGACTACTGAGAGGTATAAGACACAGTCCTAGATATCAGAGAGCATATATCTCATTGAAGCACAAGATAAGAACATGTGAAAAGTTATTAAATACAGGGAAATGATCCAAGTAAATACCAAGATTTTGTTAAGACCTCTGTCCTCGGCACTGGACCAGGCACTGGGAGTTCACTGGTGAGTCACATAGGTCTGTCCCCACCTCTGTGGCCACCACTCGAGAGGTGAGGACAGACCTTGGCCTTATAGCCACACAGATCATTTCAGACTGTGACAGGTGCTCTGAAAGCAGAAGACAGTGTGATAGGATTGGGTGTGATGGAGAGGACAAGTTCTGCTTCATTCCAAAGGAATCCTGAGGGATGACGTGTTGGCTGAGGTCTCAGGCTAAGGAAGAGTTATCCAGGCAAAGGATGAGGGGAACCCTGCTCCAGCAGAGAACATGAGATGTGCTCA
Source organism: Indri indri (assembly GCA_004363605.1). Classification (NCBI taxonomy): domain Eukaryota; kingdom Metazoa; phylum Chordata; class Mammalia; order Primates; family Indriidae; genus Indri; species Indri indri. The sequence goes on along the minus strand of RJWJ010018329.1, from coordinate 18,694 downwards.
AATAGATCCTTATGTGAAAAATTAGCTTCCAAAAAATAGGTAATGAGAAAGTTTTTCTGATTTTTTAAATGATGCATACTTATAGAACATGGGTTTTTTACACAGGAAAGTATAAAAAAATTACCTAAAATTTCCTTTTCTTGAGATAACTACCATGAGAATATATGCCATTATATTTTAAATTTTGATAGATATTACCAGATTGTTTTCCAAAAAGGTAACAATGATTCACATTTATATCAGCAATGTTTTGGGAGTACCATTTCCCCTACATTCTTTCCAATAGCAGGATTTTCCACTCTTTTTAGTATTTGCTCATCAGATAGGCGAGAAGTGATATTACTTCTTTAATTTGTATTTCCCACATTACAAGGGAAAACGTGGTGAATATTTTTCCTATCTGGTTATTTTGAGGTGTGTGTTTGTGTGTGCATGTATGCACGCCTGTATGTGTGTATGAGAGAGAGAAAAATTCTCCTTTTTTATTATCTTTTCCCTATATTTTCTATTGGGATATTCATTTTTTCCTTTTCATTATAGGAGTTCTTTGTTGACAGATATAGTGACCCTTTTTATTTATTTACCTTGCAAATATTGTATCCCAAACTGTTATTTATCTTTTTATGTTTTATGGTATATTCTGTTCACATAGTAAGTTTTAATGTTTGTATTGTCAGATATGTCTATCTTTTCTTATATAGATTCTGGATTTCTTGATTGAAAAGTTCTTCCCCATCCCTAGATTATACATATATTCTCTTACAATTTATTTCAAGACTAAAATTTTAAAATTTAGTTTACATTACAAAATGGTTGAGGCAGAGATTTTAACTAAAATTTCTTCAAGATGGAGAGCCAGTTTTTATAGCACCATTTATTAAATAAACCATCCATTCTAGCTTGGTGCTTTTGAAGAAATAAAAAAACAGTCATTGGGGCTAAAACTTCATGGGTGGAAGGAAGATAGTAGTGGGAGATGACAGTTGAAAAAGAGGCAAGAATCAAGTCATACAGGGCCATAGAGGCATAAAAGAGGGCTTTGGAACAAAGTAATTCCATTTAAGAGGTTTTCAGCAGGAGAGTGGCATGATCCGATGTAAATTTTAAGGTTTCTCTGATCCAGTGTAGAAATGGTGCGGAGACGGGCAGGTGAGGCAGTAGAGGAGAAGTTAGAAGGCATTGGAACAATCCGGAAAAGACATGAAACGGATGTCAAGAAGCAATGGCAGTGGTGGTCAAGAGGACGGATGGATAGACCCAAGAGCTATTTTAGAGGCAGACAGGATTGAATGGAAGATGGGAGGTGAGGGATGGGAAAGGGTCAAAGATGACTTTAATGGGGATGATGGTGGTTCCTTTTCCCGATCTTCATAAAACTGGAGGAAAGCCAGATTTACGGGAAAGATCAAGAGTTTTGTAGGAAAGAGATGAAAAGAATCATAAAGGAACATTGTGTAAAAGTCTACGGCAATAAATTTGAAAACGTGGAGGAGATGGATGATTTTTGAGTCAAATAAAAACTGCCGACATGGACCCTAGAAGAGATAGAAAATTCAAACATATCAACAGCCTTAAAGACGTTCAAAAATAGTTAAGAGATTTTTGATTTTTAAAAGTACCAGGCCCAAGTGCTTTGGCAGCTGAGTTATACCTAATCTGTAAAGGAAAGATAATTCTTACACTATTTAAACTATTCTAGATGGTTGGAAAATATAGATGAATAGCAGCATTGTCTGTTTCCAGGCAGAAACCTGGAAGAGAATGCCCACCAGAAGTGGAGTAAGTCGCGGCACACTTGTACTGCAGACTATTATAGAGCTACTTAAAGAATGAACTCACCCTATAGCTGTAAACATGGCAGGGTGAAGGGGTGGGAATTTTCACACTATATTTTTAGGGTGTGAGATGCAGAGAAAGTATATATAGTGGTATCCCATTTTGTAAAACAAAACAACAAAACCAAAATGGTATGTAGTGGTGTAGAGTTTTAAACTTTTCTTTCTATGTCTAAGTGGTTTTATGTGTTACCATGAGAATATATTACTTTTATGATAACAATAAAAAATTAATCAGTTAGGTTTTAGATATGCTGATTTTGAGAAATCTTCATGACGTCTAAATGGAAATGCCAAGTGGTCAAGATGTTACAGGTCTGATGTTTGGAAGAGAGGTGTGGGCTGGGGGTCGTAGCAGCCGAGGCACCTGGTCATGGGAGTGGGTGGGACCACTAGATGGGGTATGCAGGCAAGGGAGAATGAAACTCAGGACCACGCCAGGAGGAAGCCAGCAAAGAGATGTTCGGTGGAGGAGAAAGCCAATAAAAGAGACAGAGATGGAGCAACCAGTGCTTCTGGGACAGTAGACGTTGAGTGGTTCAGAGTTAAGACGAACCTCGCCTTGCTATAAGTGGTCTTTGGATATCTCAGAAGCCTATGAGAGAATTAAGGTCTCCCCCCAGCACACACACACACTATTTCCTTTCCACCACCAAAGAAAATCAGCACCCTTCACAGCTGCTTTCTAAGACAGTGTGAGGACAGTTATTTATAAGTACCATTAGCTCTCAGGCTTAAACATCATCAGCTGGCAATGGAAGAAACTGGGGCCAATTTGTGGAAAAGCCAATGCCTTAGGGACAAGACTTTGAGAATAGAATTTTCTAGCAGAGGCATCACTGAGGAACCGAATGGAGCAGATTTGTGAGAGAGACCCATGCTTGCAGCAGACAGTACCCAGGATCCTTTATGGCAGTCATTCCAGTTAAAGTGCAGGAGATTGTGTCTCTTAGACCTTTTCCCTTCTTTCCAGTCCCACCATCATTACCCTAGTTCCGTGCATAATCTGATGACGTCTGAACCAGTCCCCTATCTGTGCTTCCTCAGGGCCTCCACCTAACGTTACGTAGGTTGTGTACTACACAGGATGCCTGAGTGAGCAGTGAGTGTGGCTGAAATCTAGCCTGTGCTGCCCACCAAGCCATGGACGCTTATGCAGGCTACTTCTTCCTGGAGGGTCTTCCTCACACATGTGTAGTTGGCTCACCAAGCCTTGGCCTTGCAGGGCTAGGTTTACCCAGAGAGGCTGCTTTTTGCTATTTGCACAGTGAGATTGATGTGGCTAGTAGCAGCCCTGAGTCCCATGACAACAATGAACCAGACACAATCTCTGCCCTCAAGGTTAACAGATTGTAGAATGGATAATTCCATAGACAAATAGCTGCAAAGTAAACACTTTAAAGAACAATTACTAGCATATCAGTCTATTGTCCAAAATCCATTAAAGGCTCTCTATTGCCTACCTTAGCCTTGTATTCAGAGCTTTATATAATCTCCCCAGGCTAATCTGGCATTCTCCAGGTGGACTGCTTTGACCACTGTCCCTGTGCATGGTTCCATGCTTGTGCCCAGCGGTCCTCTCTGGCTCAGGACACCCACCTCTCTTAGCACTGACCTCCTCAGCATGCACTCAGCCTTTCTCCTGTGCTTCCTTGAAGCAAGTAATGTCTGGGCCAGTTGGCGCTTGACTCATCAATTCAAGGCTGAGGATACCGCTCTTATGCTTTGGCCTTGACTCTCTAATTTTACCTAAAGGAAGAACCTATGGAATCAATAGGATCGTTGCATTTTCGGCACCGAGCGCAGAAATTATACCAAGCAGGAGTGTAACGAGTTTGGTTGTGGTCTGAAAATTTACATTGGAAATTTAAAATTTTCTAATGTACTTTCAAATATCTAACTTTGTGTTACATGCCTGCCCTTGAAATTGCATAGCTACCGTGGAAAGATAAATGTGTACTGCAAAATGATTTATGAGTGTTGTATTACTGCCTCTGACCTATATGTATTTTTGTTTCTTTTTTTATTTATATCTTTCCTTCCTCAGCATGATACACCTTAATAAAGAAAAACCAACACAGAAATACATACTTTACAATCATGCTAATAATATTTTTCTACTTTCAAGCATTTATGCATTGAGATTGGGTCTGTTTTCTAACTATGCAGATTAATGTTGGCAAAACTGAAAAGCAAATAAAAAAGAAGCATCAAGAAATGAGTTCATTTTTATTTAATTTTGAATAGCATTTGTAGCATTTAGGCCTTTTTCTGATTATAAATAGCATATGCTCATTGTAGAAAATATGTAAAAACAAATTCACAAAGAGAAGAAAAAGCCTATAATTATTTCACCATCCAAAAATAACGACTGTTGTGTTGACTTCTTTGTGCCCTCTCCTGCGCACTGTCTCTCTCACCCTCTCTCCCTCCTCCTTTCTCCTACATACTTGAAAAAAATTCCAGAATATCTGTTTATTAAAATGTATCTTGCAGAAAGGGCATTGGCCAAGGCAGTAACAGAACATGCACATATCCACAGTGTTCCTCCTTGTTTCTCACTCATAATATTAGACTTAATTATTTAAATTTGGCTTTTTAGCTATTTAGTTTTAAAATTTGAAATCATCATTAGCATTTTAATAATTAGCAATAGTTGAAATCTACTAATGGGAGTTCAAAACAGACACTATTTGATTACTTCACGCAATATCTATATTTTCCAATAAAATAACACGGAAAATATTATCTGTGAGGAAACTGGTAACTTGATTGTATTTTCATTGTAATTAATGTCCTCGGGTATCTTTATTTAAAAATTATCTTATGGTGAAACTTACTTTTTTCTTTTGGTGCGAAGTTCTATGAATTTTAACACACGTATAGATTTGTGCAAACAACACCAAAGTCAGACTACATAACAGTTCCACCATTCCAAAAGACTCCTTCATGCTGTCTCCTTATAATCACACCCTCACCTGGCAACACTGATGTGTTTTCCATCACTGTAGCTCAGTGTTTTTGAAAATGTGGAATAAATGAAACCATATAGTATGTAACCTTTTGAAACTGGGTTCTCTCACTCAGCACAATGTCTTTAAAATTCATCCAAGTTGTGCGTATTAATAATTTGTTCCTTTTTATTGTTGAATAGTATTTCATGGTATGGATGTGCCACAGTTTGTTTATCCATTTGTTTTTTGAAGAACGTTAGGGTGGTGCTCAGCTGTGACTATCACGAATAAAACTATGAACGATCATGTACAGATTTTCTGTAAACCAAATTTCATGTTCCTAGGGTATGTACTTAGGAGTGGGATTGCTGGAGGTCCTGTGGTAAGTATGTGTGGAGTTCCAGTTGTTCTGTATGCTTGGAAGCACTTGGTATTGTCAGTATTTTTAATTTTAGCCATTCAAATAAGTACATAAATAATGATACCGTATTGTGGTTTTAGTTTGCTTTTTCCTAGTGGCAAATGATGCTGACTGTCTTTTCTGGTGCCTATTTGTCATCTTCCTATTCTCTTTGGTGGAGTATCTGTTCAAGTCCATTACCCATTTTTAACTTTTTTTTATTATTGAGTTTGGGAGTTCTTTATATATTCTGGATACAGATCCTTTGTTAAATATGCATTTTTCAAATATAGTCTCCTAATCTGCGTCTTGTCTCTTTATTCTCATGACAGTGGCTTTGGAAGAACAAGAGTTTTTTGATGAAGTCCAATTTACCAATTTTTTTTAATGGATCGCCCGTTTGGTGTCATTTCTAAGAACTCTTTGTCTAGCCCCAGGTCACTAAGATTTACCCCACGTTTTCCTCTAACGCCTTTCACAGTTTTATGTTTTTCATTTGGATCTATGATCCATTTTGAATTAATCTCTATTAACTTTATATAATTCTTTATAAAAAGATGTGAACTTTATATTAAGGTTTATTTCTTTTTCTGCGGATGACCATGGATGACCAGTTGTTCCAAAACCATCAGTTGAAAAGAATATCCTTTCTCCACTGAATTGTGTTTGCATGTTGTCAAAGATCAGATGGCTATATTTGTGTGAGTCAATTACTGGACTTTCTATTTTGTTCCGTTGATCTCTGGGTCTACATCTCTGCTCTGGGTCTTTTTAAACTAAAAAGCAGACATGTTTGTCATATGTCGTGAGCAACAGAGGGCAGAGGGGAAAGAACTCTGTGTGTGTCCAAGAACTTGCAACAATTAACTCCTCCCTGCCACCTCCTAACTCAGGCAACACAGAAACAGAGGTGAACAGCTCAGTAAAATTACCAATTGGCTTCATGGTATAACAAATTAATAAAAGAAAATGTCTGCTTCCTGAGATGCCTTCCTCACTCTCGGTGTTTTCCTGTTGAAAAAGATGCCAGCCTCACATGGCTCAGGGCAGAGGGCAAGCAGTTGCACCTTGACTTAAGGAGAAGTTTCAGATAAAAATACAACTCCTTTTTTATCAGGAATGGAAATATGAAAATGGAAACACCGTTTACTATTTGATTTGAAAATAAAATGTCATCCAAACCACAGCAGGAGTTTTGTTATGTCGACGACTAGTCTCTGTTAAAAATAAGTTTCTGGGTTGCCTTCCAGCATGTATCATTTGAACAAGGAATATCCAGAATGGCATTCTAGGGCACAAAAATAGAGATGGATGGACACATGGACAGGTGGAAACAGACAGAGAGAGTCTCCCTTCCCTCAGCCCAAACTGGGATCGTTCATTATATACTATTTTGTAACTAAAACAGGTCATCCTTCCTGCACAGAAGGATACACTAGTCATTTCTCATTCTTTCTTGTTGATCTCAGGCTATACAAATGGTAAAGCTGTTGGTGTTTTGAAAACTTTGTTTTCTTCCTTTAGGCTGCTGTCGGGGGACTAGTACTCTTTTCTCGATGAATTGGGACAATAACTGCAGCTAAGAAATAATGTACTTTTAATTGAAATGGCCAGATGGAGCCATGACTTTTACGAAGATATGTGAGTTTTTGGCTTCCAAGATCCACACGGCATGTTCTAATTATCGGGCAGTTTTTCAGCATCCTTGATAGCTTTGGGCTGCGAATAGTGACTTCCTTCAGGTACAAAGACATTTTATCCTGTTGCGTTGCTCTTTCTGAATTGAAGTCGGCTTTTCCAAGGAACATTTCCCTATTCTTTCTCTACTTTTGTTAATTGTGTTCCCAAATGAACTAACAAGAGCTTATTCACTATTTAACTTTACTTTTATCACTTTGTCTTATGCCTGCAGATGGGAGATAGAATGGGATTAGATTGCGAAATGAGAAAGGGGGCTACCCTCATTTATTCACTCATTTGTGCATGCATTCATTTGTTCATTCATTTATTAAGCACCTGCTATGAGTCCAGTACTCTTTCCAACAAGGTAAATCTTTTCCTTCAAGGAGCTTATGGTACAATAGGAGATCGAGTCAAGTAAACCAGCAAAATGCAGTGTGATAAGAGCCAAAGTAAAAGTTTAGCACCGGGTGGCCTAGGAACATTGTATGGAGTTTTCCACTCAGCCTTGAGAGTCAGAGAAGTCCTCCCCGGAGCAGGCGGCAGCTAAGACAAATCTTGGAGGACACATAGGAGTTAGCCCAGCGACAGGGGTAGAAGGTAGGGGAGGGTGTCCGAGCAGAGAGCATTGTATGTGTAAAGGTCCAGGGAAGAGGGCTGGGGACATAGGTGTCTTTCGGGAACTGCAACTATTTCAGTATTACAGGAGCACAGAGCGCAGGGGTGGATCTTGTGGATAGTATACAGTGTTGCTCATAAAAACAAAAGACAAATGAAAAAACCCGACAAGTTAGAATATCCTAGGGTAGACATATAATCTTGAATCCACCACACACCCCAGCCCTATTCATTGCTCTACCTTATCCCAATTTACTTTATTACCTGCCTGGCCCATGCAGGCATTTGAGTTCGGGATCCCCTACCTCTGAATTGATACAAAAGATCAAGTTCAAACAATCTGAGTCTCCACGAAAGGAAAGGAGACTAGCTTTGTGGTGGAACTGGGAAGGCCTACCCAGTGTAAGATCCTGCCCCCAGGTAAGACCAGGAGAATTACTCGCATACATTAAAAGAAGGGTATTTTTCCTCATTGAATAAAATGGAGTATAGAGTACAAAGGCAAATATTTACTGAGATCATATCATGTGCCAAGTACTACGCTAAGTTCTTTTATAGCAGGCCTTAAGAAGAAAGTAATTTAAGTGGTCATAGGTACATGTATGCAATTAAATTTACAATTTATAAAGTGATTTTGTGCATCTTAAAATATTTTATTTATTAGAATGTCATCTTAATGTTGAATGCAATTAAATAAATATCTGATAATGTTTATTGAGGTTCATTTGTGTGTTAGGTTCTGAGGCTTCCCTGGAAGGTACAGCATAGACGTGTTCCCTGCCTTGGATTGTTCGCGCTCGTGGGCTGAATCACATCGCGGATGATTATCTCTCTGTCTGGTCTTCCGAGTTGTCACATTTGAGTCATCCCAGGATGAAAGGAAATCTTTGAGTCAGCCCTTTGTAACCCTGGCAAACTTTAACAAGTTTGCATATTTAAGATTGATTTGGATCAAGCTAACCTTTTTCCTCCTTGGGACGAAATCTTGGTTGTTAAGTAAATCAGTGACACACACTTCTGCTGAGAAACCAGGGCAAACATTATCATTATCTTTCCAGGACTTCTCATATTGATGGTTGAAGGTTTTGAACACCTTGTTAAACTGACTTTAAAACTTAAGTTCTTAGTTCTCACAACAGAAATTGAGCCAAAGCCAGCTTATGTTTGCGTTTGATGTAAGTCATGAGAAATGAGGGTATTTATTTCCGGAGGAAGGAGGAGAATCTGAATTAACTTTGAATTTACCTGGTGGCCCAGCATAGTGCCTTAGGCATACTGTTACTCAGAGCATTTTTAGTAATCCAATATCTAATTAGTCAGAGATCTTTATCTACAAAGAAAGCTTATCTTCATCCATCTGTCAGGTAGGAACTGCCGGAAAGCCTGTATTTGTGGGGCTGCTCTATATTCCAGAACCTTTGCTCAGAAGAACTATTAATATGTCACAGAGTAAGGAACTAGCTTGTGTTCATACAACACCCCTCATTTCCTGGATAGTGCATCCTGGTAAAATCAGACCGTAGTAGCTGCCCTGGGCACATGCTTCTCTTTCTTCTTCTCCCAGTACTCTCAGTTGGCCCTGTGGGTTGGTTGTTTCTCTACCTGGCAGGCATCCCTGGATCTTAGGGCAAGAGAAGATTCTAGTTAAAACATTTTGATCAGCTGTAGTACTGGAGCAACCAAGACAGGGCAGCAACAGGTGCAAAAATGATAAAAGTTTATTGCCTCTGATGACGGGAGTCTGGGGTAACCCTAGAACATCAGGAAAGGCCTTACCAGAAGAAGGGGACTCCTGAGTTAATGATTACAGTGGAAGCAGAAGCAAGGACAAAAACAAGAGCCTGTGGGAGGAACAGGAGGACTTCGGTCAAATTGAAAGGAGGTGGAGAGAGAATTCTGAATCGCAAGTTCAGATGAAGACGCTCTTGTTCTGTCTGTGCAAAACTAATAGTTTGGCGCCACTGACCGTGGTAAGAGCAGCCAAGGGAATAAGATTCTGCAATATTTGGGAGCATTTGATATAAAAAGAAGAAGATTTCGAATTACATATAGAAGCAAATTGAAAATCAAGGCAGTTTTGAGGGGGGATATCAGAGGGCCCTTGGAGAGGATGTAGCTTTACAATGTTTATGTCTGGCTGTGGAGTCGGAGGTGTCTGTAGAAGCTAGAGTGAAAGCCAGGACTAATGAGGCAGGCGGAGCTCGGATGTGGCTTTCACAGCAAAAGATATGCAAATGCTGGGCCTACAGAAAGCACTCGCCGATGGGTTTGGATAGACACATGCCTTTGGAGCATTGCTTAAAAGTGAGCTCTGCTCGCAGAAGGGCTGTAATTTCTTTAGATTATCTGATAGCAGACTCGGTGATGTTTACCAGCTTCAGGGAGATCAGGCCATTGTGAAATTTTTTTCTATAGTAAAACCAGCCCAAGCCAGCCAGACTGGGAATTTACTGCCTGAGCTGTTTTCCGACATGAGTTTTGCTGGCAAAACCAGATGTGAGTGTTCCCTCGACTCTCAAGAGGCCTGTTTACACTGACTTTATTTTTACTGCCAGCTTTCAAGTGGGAAGAGGGAAATTACATTTAAAGGTCAGCAGGTGAGCAGAAGGATCCCTGCCCTGCCATTCCTGCGTGTATGTGCCTGTGTGCATGTGTGCCTGTCCCTGCGTGTGTACACGTGTGT